>OX336901.1:13255247-13557747 GCA_946959425.1 Argyrosomus regius | reverse complement strand
AGTGGTGAGCTTTGTCATTTAGGCTTAATAATTTTTCCGATATGTGAAATCAAAGTTTTCAGCCATTCTTAAAATGTATGGCTTGCTGAGTATATATATCATACTTCTGCATGTCTCTGTGCAGGTTGTGGCCTCAGTGAGGACATGAGATGTGAGTTCAAGCAAAGAGTGATTTTCTTCCAGTTGAAAGAATTTTCAGAGGTCAAAGATGAAGGGATCCTGCATTTCACAAGTAAAACATCAAGAGAACTTAAAAATTAACCTAATCTTTTGAAAACAAACATCTATTTTGCCCTCAGATTTATCTCAACCACTGATGTCCTGTAAGCATCACCTGAAACACACAGAACAATATGTTAATCCCCCCCCCCTGCTGTACTGCCTGTAGGTGGAGGCAGCGGTAGCTGCAGCTAAAGAAGCCTTCCCCGGGTGGTCTGACCGCAGTCCAGAGCAGCGAGCACAGGTCCTCAACAAGCTGGCTGACCTGATGGAAGCTAACCTGGAGGAGTTTGCCCAAGCTGAGTCCAGAGACCAAGGTGTCTTATACTGTTTTGTGGTATGAATCCAAAAGTCAGTCAGGTTATCAGTCAGAATTTATGAACAAAGACTAGTTACACGTTTGAATATCATTTGGAGCCAAAATGCTATAATATTTATATGCAGCTCTTGTTCACATGCAGTAGTAGCTGATGACAGATAATGTTTAGGGCTGCAACCAAAGATTATTTTCATAATTGAGTAATCAGACAATTATTTTAGTGATTAATAATTTATTCTTTAGTGATTCAACATTTCCTAAAATGTTTTTTTCTTCTTGAAAATGGACATAAATGCTTATTGTCTTATCAAAATAGCTGCAGAATAGTTTTCTGTCGGTCAGCTAATTGATTAATTGTTGCCACACTAAATATGTTACAGTTATCTGACTTGTACTATAAGCAATATTTATCCTAAGTGATATTATAATTCATTTAACTGTGCTGTACAGATTTGCTTCTGATTGCTCCCGTGGTTTTCCTTAAACCTCTTTGTGATTCCTTGTTCATGTTCATTTTTGGCTTGTACGAGTAGTGGTAATAAAAAATAGTGCATCGTGTATCATATCATGAGATTGATCATTGTCCAAAATAAACCCTGGATCATGCCGTGGAGAGAGTGAAATTTTGAAATTTCTTACTCACTGTATGACTGCAAATTGTGGCCTTTTAATGACACACGACGAGAGGTCAAGAGGTCATCAGGGGTGGGAAAAAAGTTTACTAGAATAGTATAGTATTTAGTGTTTCAACACAAAACTTGGAGCATGGTTTATCTGTGATCTTGATGTTTTGTTTAGATGTACAGACCAGCTAATTCATATTTTATTCATATTTGGTGTAACACAGGTAAAACGATAACGTTTGCACGGACTGTGGACATTCCCCGATCGGCGCACAACTTCCGCTTCTTTGCGTCGTCGGTGCGCCACCACACCACTGACTGCAGCCAGATGGATCACATGGGCTGCCTAAACTACACTATCCGCTGCCCTGTGGGAGTGGGTGAGAGCTCCGTGTGTTTGCATTATAAATGAACATTATTATAAATGTTATATTTGTGGTTCATGTGTTTTTTTTTAATTTTTATTTGCATTATTGTGCTTGTAGCTGGTCTCATCAGCCCCTGGAATCTCCCCCTGTACTTGCTCACCTGGAAGATTGCACCTGCAATTGCTACAGGCAACACAGTGGTGGCAAAACCCAGTGAGATGACCTCTGTGACCGCATGGATGATGTGCAAATTGATGCAGCAGGCTGGTAGGACTACAGCACCCACAATGCAATAGCAATCCACTTACACACACACACACACACACACACACACACACACAAATACAAAACTGTTCTGTCTCTGCAGGTGTTCCTCCAGGAGTAGTCAACATCATATTTGGCACTGGCCCGAGAGCAGGCAACGCACTCGTTGGCCATCCTGACGTCCCATTGATCTCCTTCACTGGCTCCACGGCAACTGCCCAACACATCACAGAGAGGAGTGCCCCCTACTGTAAGAAGCTCTCGCTGGAGCTGGGAGGTAAAAATCCTGCCATTATTTTTGCTGATGCAGATCTGGATCAGTGCATCGAGACCACGGTTCGCTCCAGCTTCTCGAACCAGGTAAGTGAGAGCTTTAAGACAATTCAATCATACTTTGATAGATAAGAGAGTCTGTGGGTCAAAAGTGAATTTTTTAAGAACTTGAGTTTAGTTTTGCACTTTCATGTTGCATATTTCTAAATTAATGTGTTTCAGGTAGTATTCTGGCACTGAAAAACAGAGCATATTGCTTGCAAGGGCAGTGGTTCAAAAGAGGCGTATCTCTAACAAGTTAATCTGGCCATGGTCTTTCTGTCATTTAATCTTTAAAGCACTTGTAAAACTTGTTTTTGAGTAAAGTTTTGTTTTATTCTTTTTCTTGTTGACGTCAGTGACTGGACTGCTATGTTTGTATGTGATGAGGCTGTAGTGACATGATACATCCACATGGGGGAGATCATGGCCCATATATATATTTGGCCCAGTATCCTGAAATGTCAGTGCTTCAATCAAAATCTTCCATCTTCCCCCTTCATTTCATGTCTCAGGGAGAAATCTGCCTGTGCACCAGTAGGATTTATGTAGAGAGGAGTATTTACGCTGCGTTCCTGGAAAGGTTTGTGGCTGCAACTAAGAAGTGGAAGACAGGTGTGCCCTCTGACCCCAACAACAACAACGGTGCGCTCATCAGCAAAGAGCACCTGGAGAAGGTAATGAAACAAAAACGTCAGATTCTGTGAAAAAAACAAAACAATTTTCCCTCTGAAAAGTTGTTTTCATTACTTTAAGAAATCATGAAGAAAACATCCTTCTTCTTAATCCCCAGGTTCGAAGCTTTGTAGCTCTCGCCAAGTCTGAAGGCGGCATCATCCACTGCGGTGAAGGGGTTGACCGGCTGGACCTCCCTGAGCGCAACGCCAACGGCTACTTTATGCCAGCCACCGTCATCTCGGGCATATCTGACAGCTCCCGCGTCATGCAGGAGGAGATCTTCGGCCCCGTCACCTGCGTCAGCCCCTTTGACACTGAGGATGAGGCTGTTGCTAAGGGCAACGGCGTGCGCTACGGTCTGAGTGCCACCGTGTGGTCCCGGGACGTGGGGAAGGTTCACCGGATGGCCAAGCGGTTACAGGCTGGTCTGGTGTGGACCAACTGCTGGCTTGTGAGAGATCTAAACCTGCCTTTTGGAGGGATGAAGAACTCTGGTGTGGGGAGGGAGGGAGGGAAGGATTCCTACCACTTCTTCACTGAGGTGAAGAGTGTCACGATCAAACACTGAGGGAGGAAAGGAAGATGGCAGCAGTGGCAAGTATGGAAAAAAACAAACATATATTCTGTTAGAAGCAGGTACAGAAATGTGGAGAAAATTGCAGGTTATCTTGACATTCATCAACCTCCGCCAGCAACTTTCAACAACAACTTTCTCCTCCTGCCCTCTTGGATTACTGGAGCCTGTAATTAAGTCACATTTGTAGAATACAAAAATCTCAATGGAACAATATAGATGAATAAACCAGTAGAGATCCAATAGAAATATCTAATAAAGAGTGGATATATCACAATTCAAAACACGGTAATATTCATACTTTTTCATCCACTCGTTGCTGAATATTTGATACCATCATCCTCTACCGTTGAGCTGGTGAAAAAGTACAGACCAGACAAGGTGGATCCAGATAAGGCAGGTGTGTGTCCTATTCCTGACGGTTCAGGATGTACCATAATAAAGAAATACATTTGAATACTAAGAGTCGCGGTACAGCGTGTGCCTACGGCTAACTAAATCCAGATACCAAATCAGTTCAACACCTGATGACTGTACTGGTATTTGGTAAGATGTTTTATAACATGTACTGTGTTGTCCCACATTAAAAACACCTTATGTAAGTGACACATGCAGTTCATTGTGTTTTAATGTGTACAGGTGCCAAAAGGATGTTCTGTGGAGTTGTTCTGTGGTATGCAACTCGATCATGACTCGAGTATCATGACAGGATTGTGTGTCTGTTAGAAGAAAACAGGTGTGCTGACAGACAAACATCCACTTTGGAAAGAAGTCAAAGTTTTACATTTTATCAGCACACTTTGTACTTTTGGTGTGTAATGGTTTTATCCTTTACGGCCTCACACTTGGTCAAAGTCTGTTGTGTTATGGTAACTTTTACGTCATCCAAACCGTTTTGTGTGTAACCTTTTTACATTGAGTTGTTTTTATGTCTGAGCTGCTGACGTAAGAAAGGTGAATAAATACCCAACTGTCCTGTGTGGGGGTTAGACAACATGTTTGGAGCGAGAAACTGGGATGGCAGGAAGCTGAGTGAATTGGATGACCGGCTATAGCAGAGTATTGAAATGATAGAATGAAGAGGGCGGTATTGATAGCCCTTCCGCAAAACAGCTTGTGAAAAAGCCCCATTTCTAACAAATATGAAATATCCAAATCTCAATGTATTGCCCGTAAAAAATTAAAAAAAAACATTTTACAAATTAAGCATTATTGCTGGTAATACCACATGGTATTACTGTGGTAAGTGATATTTATGCAGCTTTTCTGTAGAGTTATTTCAAAAAAAGTGGCCATGCTAGCGGCTGTACTTACATGCTCACAATGGCAATGCTAACCTGCTGATTGTCAGCGGTTGTAAGGTTTACCATGTTTACTATCTTAGTATTAACATGCTAACATTTACTTATTAGTGCTAAACACACAGTAGAACATCATAATAATTGGCAATTTGGCTGGAGTTTAGTCATAAATTTAGCCATAAAACAAGTATTAGACTAATTAAAATTTTGACCTGATGGTGGTGGTGCTAGATGAAAGGTCAAGGGATCATCAATAAGGGAGTTATTATAGTTCATCCTCCATCCTTAGCATGTCGAAAATGTATATTTCTGAAAACAACATGTTGTTACATATATGAAATAACCTCTAAACCATGTGTGCGTATATAATATGTATTTATCAAATGGGAAATGGTGTTAAAGTCACATTTTGACTCATTGTTTTTATTTTTGACTCTCACCAAAAAAGGAAATACAAACTTAAAGCCTAAATAAAAATATAGGATGTCACAAAGGTATGAATCTTTAAGTAGTCTGTGACTAAAGTTACATCAAATCATCTTTTAAGTAATGATTAATATCTGTTGACCACCACCATCCTCTGGAGCTTGTTTCATCTTCTCCAGGTCACGTTTTTCTTGTTCTTTCCAGCACATGACTCCCTTCCCTCTTTGCCCCGTACTAAACGTGTCTCCTCTCCTTGCTAAACATCTTATCATGATTTAATTCAGTGTGAGATGAGACTGACGTGGGCCGGGCATCATGCATGCAGATGATCACGATGCATTCTGCTCCACCTGAGCCCCCGTGCCAGTTTCGCAAAAGAGGGGCACAAGAGGGCGGGGGGGGGCGCACCCTCTCCGTAATACTGAGTGTGTAAAATCACGTCCCCCCTAGTGAAGTGTATGTGACATTTACCACAGAGCCAGTGTGTGTGTGTCCCACCCTCTATGTTTTGGCTAGGGAATGGGTATTGTGCTATGTCAGGCTGCATGATTGCACACACACACACACACACGCTCTCGTGGGCCTTCCTAGAACATAGCGTGTGATAAAATGGTTACCACCCAAAAGTAAGGTTACGAGGTCTGAAGCAACGTGTTTAGTTGCACCAGCACACACACACACCCAAGTTACAATCTTATAAATGCAACGGGAACAAAGTAAGTCGGTGGTTATTTCATTTTCCTCCGTTTCCGCCCTTTTTCACAATTTATCTTTCATCTCTCCCTCTCTTGTGGATGTTTCATTGAGAAGGAAAAGGCTCATTGAAGCAGGTCTCGCCCCGCTGTACGTGACTTTGAGGACACTGCCGGTGGCTTTAGCCAAACCAAGCATTTAACTTTCACCTCACTTATCGGGCACAGGGAGAAAATGAAAATAGAGCATCCTTCCATTTTATATCCACAAGGAAACTGGAATTGTCCAGCCAGTCAGAATATATCAAGGATCTGTTTTCATACTGGCTGCAGGGATGTGATAGGCTTCCTACAGAGGGCCTTCTCATTGATATGGATGTGGAGAGAACAGTCACAGCCGTTTTCCCTCTTCCTTTAGCCAAAACTCAGTCTTTCTACGTGTTTTAAATATACAGGAACATTTGATTTTTTTGGTATGTGCATGTGTGCAGGTGCAGAAATTCAAGCCTGACTTGACGTGGCATCATTATGTTTCCTTGTGTCCCAGTTTCTGCAGATTGAAAGCTTTGTTACATGTGTTGCTTAAACCAACACAACCTTGTCCAATATGAAGTATCCGATATCAGAGTTCAAATCACAGGCTATGGGCTTGGTCATTTAATCACTGAAAAGATCTTTTCTTGGTCTTATGAGAGACAAAGTAGAATATGGAGCAGTTAAGACAAAACCAGCAATCAGTGGTTTTCCAGTCGCCTCATGTCTTTGGCTGTGGCATTTCATTTTGTCTTTGATTTTTCCTTTTTTTTCTGCTTCTCTCTCTTTGAATGTCATGTGTCACACACAGTATGCTTGCTCTTTCTCACAACCAGCCTCTCTTTCTCTCACTGCACTCCCGTCTCTCAAGGCCTTCTGTCACATTTGCGTTCAGGGAATTTTCCACAGCGGGCAGCCTGGGTTTTGTGGGAGATAAGCCTCAAGATGAAGCTTGAGTCCTGAGAAAATGCTGCAGTTCAAGCAGGTTAAGCAAACTCAAGCCAAGCTTCCCCCATGTGTGGAGGGAGAGAGACAGAAAGTGACTCGGCTACAGAAGGCCAAATGTTTGCAGCTGCATGTCAGTCCCTTTTAAGTGCAGAATATTTGTAGGACTGAAAAGGCAAAATGGCAGCTAAAGCTGGAGCCACATACAGTCAAGATAAAAATTTAAAGAACAAACGACATGGACAGCTATCCTATCACGTATTTCACAAATACTCACAATTTTCTGTGTGTTTTGTCTTTCACTGGACTGCTTTGGTTGCAGTCGTTGCTTTAAAAGGCCTACAGTATGGGTGGAATTTCACCGGTCCCCTGACTAAAGATATACTTGGAATTGGAAACATGTACCATAAATCACTCTTTTCAAATCTTTTTATTGAATTGCACACTGACCTGTTTTGGCTATGGCCACCACCAACTAAAACCTAACCCCAAGTGACCTCTTCATTCTTTAAATTTCTTTCTAAAGTTTTTTAACCTATTGTCACCTTGACATATGTGGCATCAAGAAAATACTTTTGAAGATGCAACCCGCTGCTATATAAGGTCAACCAAGGTTTGCATATTTTGAAAAGGTATGTGACTGAAAAGTGCTGAGGTCAGATATGGGTCTGTCGTCTGTCATTTGAAATACATGCTATTTATTTACGATGTCTTCAATTCCAGTGGTTAGCTTACATAAGAAAGTTACATGATCATTATGTCTTTGGAGTTGTTCAAGCATCCCTCTGTGTTTTTCCATGCATAGCATTACAGTTATTTTTTGGCCACTTGGAGCAAGCAGAAAACTGTAAAAACAACACAGACATGTCATCATACAGCAAACACAAAATTAGCATTTGGCACATCGTGCTTCAGGCCATCTGGGTAATGTAAGTAGTGACTCTCCTTTTGGCTCTGTTTTTGGTCTCCATCAACTCTGGAGGGAAATAGCTGGCTCTTTAGCTGCTAAATGTTCCACTTTGTAGCTAGTTGCTAACTGTGTCTGCTGTTTGGTTCCCTGGAGGTAGTGCTCAGTGGGCTTTTGAAGCTTGTTTGCTAGTGCAAACTCTAACGCTAGTTAGAGTGGTTGGACTGAGTGAAAACAGTAAAGTTAAAGTTGAAAACTGAAGATGCTAAAACCATCAGAGTTGAGGGGAACTGCAGAGTTGGGTGATATTTCTCAGTGTTAAGTCTGATCACAAAGTCAGTGACTCTCTTCAAGACTGTGCAGGGCAGTTGTGATTTCAGTTTCTGAAGCGTTATCTGTCAGCCTTATCGTTCAGAGTGTTTGGTCTGTCTTACTCTCTCATGGCGTATCTGCTTCTTTCTCTAGGATCTTTACTGCTCTGTGGCCTTTGACTGTGGACCCTAGACGGAGAGTGTCAAGGATGATATGAAGTTGACTTCATCTTAGGTTGAAGGTAGGTTCTCAGTGATTTCATCACTATTGTGTTGACAGCCACAGACAGAGACGATGACTGGTTCACCACCAACTGAAACCCATCTGTATCTGCTGGACCAATACAAAGATAATGGCTTCAACTCCAGTGTGTAGCTGACCTGAAGTAATACAATAAAGATACACCCTTGGATTTTTGCTTTGCTTTGAAGTTGTAACTTAATTTCCTTAGTGAAAAAAGATCTGTCAGGCTAATGTAACATTTTGACTAACAAGCTAATATAATACTCAACAACATCACCACACTGTAGTTGCCAAATTTGGTAGCCTAGATCTATTCTTCTTGACAAATAGAGTGAATGTGTGTTTATCCTGGTTTTACATCAATTACAGCATTATACTACACACCACCATGTAATAAAGAGCCATAATAAAGTCTCATTTTACCTCTGGGCAGACATCCACAATGTAGTTATCCATATTGTGCGAACATCATGGGACACATCATTGAAACCGAGATATGATATTGGATTATATCTTTCACTGTGCTTAGTAATGAAATTAGGCTGCTTTGTTATTTTTAGCACATGTACTAGCAGGAGTATTTTTCAGCATTCAGCATTGCACACTGGCAGGTTTGACTGGCTGTGAATACCAAACACCCATGGGAAGTCAGTTTAACAGAGGCTACAGCTTGGAAAAGTAGGGCAGGACTTTGGCTCTTTTTTACTTCCGCCAACAATTAAAGCGAGGCAGTTCTTTTTCTGTTGTGGATGATGCCCCTCGGTCCTACATATTCTGAGCCA
This sequence comes from Argyrosomus regius, assembly GCA_946959425.1. NCBI lineage: Eukaryota > Metazoa > Chordata > Actinopteri > Sciaenidae > Argyrosomus > Argyrosomus regius. The sequence continues at coordinate 13,548,749 of OX336901.1, read as the reverse complement.
AATCATACAAGTGTGGACAAACAGAGTAAAGAGCAACGGGATGATGATTTTGTTTGGTGTAAAATGGAGCACAGTGCAAACATGTGTCAGGAAGCTCCAGGTCATGTAATTATGACAACAGTGTGCAAAGTTCTGAGTCTGGTATTGCATTTTGACTCCATCGTTGCACTCTTGATGGCAAAGTGACATTAAAATAAGACAATGTTTTATTACAGAAAAGATGAGGAAGCAGTAGGAAGAATAATGGCGTATTTTGGCTGCAGGAAAAATGTGAAAAATGTGAAAAATAAGCAGAAGACAAAAGGAACTGATGCAGACTGTTGTGAAGATGACAATGACTATTGTCTAAATATGACTATAAAATGCAAGCACACTTTTAGGCATTACAGTTCAACTCCTCAGGCAGCAATGATTCATGCTTGAATAAATAGCTCCCCTATCTTGAAGTGGTTTCCCGCTCATTATCTTTCTAGTATTTTGCCATTGGGAATTCTCCACACCCATTTAGGAAGAGCTAGTTAGTCTCTCATTCTCTCAATACCATAATACAGGAACACGTACAGGAAGCTCTGAAGAGATTAAACTGAGCTGTGCATGTAGATGGGGATTGGGTTGTCTTGGTGGTTAAGTAGAAAAAGAAGTTCGTGCTCTTGCTATCGGACCTGCCTTTGTCATTTTTTTTGGCGCCTGAGAAACTAATGGACACGCTGAGGAGGGATGACCTTCTCATAGTCCTCTGCGCTGAGCACAGGCTGACCGTTTGCAACTCTGTTTGTTAAGTTCTAGAGCAGAGGACGTCACCATTACTGAAGCTGTTTCTACAAGACAGGTTTACAAAGCACCGTGTAACTAATGCAGACAAAAAAGGACACAAAGGATTGGGCCAACCACAGCAGAGCAAACAATATAAAGGAACTGGGTCAGCATGGAAATATTAAACCTTTACAGGAGGGCGTTTATTGATATAAAGCTCAGTCCACACACAAGAGATTATGAGATACAAGGATTATTTTGAAAATCCATCACTGACTTGTTGCAGCAGGTTTGTATATATTTAACATCTAGGTAGGAGCACAAAAGTTACACGCCTATCCTGTAAACCTGTTAAACAGACATAGACACAAAAGGCACAAACAAGTGGACCTAAAGTACTCACAAAACAAAATACATGAGTCCATACTGATGAGGACTAATGTATATTAGTAGGTGTGTTTGCATGTGTGTGAAGGCACCCTTAAAATCAGACGCTGATTATCAGCCAGCTGTTCTGTAGGCGCCCTACTGGGCCGATCTAACGTGACATTTCAAAGCCAAAAATTACTGAGGGCTTTGTCAGATTTACTCAGGTTGTTATATCATAAGCGACATGTTTGTCATTGTTTTGTTAAAGTGAGATGCTTTCCAGCTGAAGGGCGGTGGCAGCAGAGCGAGAGGTCAGCAGCCTTGTAGAGTCTCTTGGTTACCTAACAGCTCTCGTCCGACACCGGGGAACAAAACACTGAACATGTTGTCACTTATATGTAGGACGCCATGCAGGTAATCACTCATCTGGAGTGGAACCATGTGAGTACATGTGTGTGCACTCAGTGTGGGATGATGTGCACTAGATTACTCATTTTCAACATTTGACATGATGATGAATGTCTTTTATATAATCTCATGCCTACTGCACATCATATTATTATGAGTCGATACATGTTATGAGTAACCTGATTATCTTCTTTTGGTATTTTTATAAGTGCATGAATGGCTCACATGAATAGCTGAGGCACAGGGTGGAGGAGGTGGACCAAATATCCCCTTTGAAGCCTGATAAAATAGCCTCCACCTTTCTGTTCTTTGTTAATTCAAATGTCTGTCGGCCAAATATAAAAGAATATTATTTAGACTCTCTTTCATTCTTTCTATATTCAGTATCTATTATCTCTGCATTTCAAATCTAGTAGAATATGTTTAGTGCTAATGCAGTGTCCCTGTGTGACTGCTTGGCCTCGATTTATTGAGCCTTAATTAAAGAGGTTGAATGGAAACAGACAACTGACCTTTCAGGTGTGCATATTTAGTTCAGAGGTCTCTTCACAGGGAGGTGCTTAATCTTCAAAAGTGAGAAGATACAGGATTCAAGAGTTGCCGGTTTCATTCCTTTTCTAATTGTATAATGGCATGACTGCTTTGAACAGCAGGCATGTGCTCTCTTCTGTTTTGCACAAGAAAATATTGTGCTGAAGGATTAAATTATCTCTTGTGGAATCGTTTTGGGACACAAATATTAGATTGTTATGTAATGTGTTCTAAAGTGTCTACTACATTTCTACACCACCTAACCTATTTTTTAAGTCAAGAAAGTGCTACAGTACCTGCTGTGTGTTACCCTTCACTACATCCCAAGTAATACCATCAACGGGACTAATACAAACTATTAACACCCACTTGAAAGCAGTGTTGTAGTCAGGACCAAGTCTAGACCAAGAGTGTATTGAGACCAGACCAAGACCAAGACTTTGAGGGGTTGAGACCAAGTCAAGACAAAGACCAAGGCGGAGTTAAGACCAGACAGTAGCCTACTTAGGTAGCTAACATGTAGGTGATGTTCACTAATGTGTGGTGGGACAAATTAGACATTATTAGGTTGTGGTGGTTGTGGTCTTGATCAGTTTTAAAAATAAAATCCAGAGTCCTCTTTGTCTGAGACTGAGACAAGACCGAGTAAAAATGCAGTTGATTCCAAGATTAGACTGAGACTGATCTCGAGTACTACTACTACACTATTGCTTTTTTTAGGAGCTGAACTAAACTATAGAACTTGGGGCGTCTTAAGCAATTGATTTTCATATTTCAAAAGTCTTCATTGGCTAAGACATTCCTTAAGTTTTAGTGATGCAACCCAATTTAGCAAAACACCAGAAGAACACACTGTAGGAAGGAACCTAATCCTGTCACTCTGATCCAAACCAACATTTGTCATGTCACACAGGACAGCAGAGACACCGCACACATAAATCTCTTTATTGGGAAAGACATTTAGCCTTACACGGTCTCAAGCTGGGCTTCTCTGCCGCATACCGATGAATATATGAATTCAAATTCTCTACAATAGATTCTTTAAAAATATACCTCATGGCATTAGTGTCTCACTGGAAAAAAGGCTCACAAAGCCTGATTTCATTTTCCACGCAGAGGGGGAAGGATGACACCAAATCCTACCCTGAACGGAGAAATAACGAAGCCAACATGTCATGGTGGAACAGTGTGTCGGGGCCTGTCGCCTCCAGCATGGCTGCCTCACAAAGGCCATCAGAGCTCCGCTGAGACTGCACAGAGCCGAGGCCTGTCTGTCAGTGCGTGGGTGGATATGTGTGTGCATAAGGGGGGAGAGAGGGGAGAAAAAAGAAAGACACAGAGAGAGAGGGAGAGTTGCCTACTTAATGCTGACTGGTCAGTTCCAGGCTGTAGGACCAGATGGCCCAGTTTGGCCTCTGATTCCTCAGGCCATTGTCCAGGTAAGCATTTGTCTGCACACTCATGCACACACTCATACACACACAAAAATATGCATATATACAGGGATAAACAAAGCCTTCCCTCTCAGCCAGTGTTTTCGTTTTCAATTCCTGCCAGAAAAAGTCACTATCTCACTCACGTGTCAGTTTACAGCCTGAGCCTCTTCTCTTAGTCCTCCCACCTATACTGTGTTTGGGAAATAGAAAAATAACACAAAAATATAAACCGTGAAGGAAAAGGTGTGCGGTATGTGTGAACAGAGGGGATCAGAATGAAAGAAACACATAGGAAACTAAATTTAGATGTGCCTATATGACAGAAAAAGAAAAAGATGTAGAAATCTACTCCAGTCCCCTTACTTAACACTTACATGACACACGTGATGATGTGTAGGTAATAAAGTGTTTAGAACTTCATCTCTGAAGCATGGTGTTAAAGTCTGTGTCGAGTAAGAATAAATATGTGTTCTGAGTTTGTCAAATAACAACGAATAACTATATAAAACATAGCTGTATTTATATTTATTGATATATAATTACTCAGTGGTTAAAACTGTGTATGAATATGTTAAAAGGTTCATTTAACTATTTATTGATTTATTAATTTACTTTTTTTATGCTTGCTCTTCGATCTCGAGGCCTTCATTAGCTGAGGGAGTGTGCTCTGTTGTCATGGAGCAAAAAGAAGTATATATAATTAATTATGTCATTTAGAAATAGATTAAATATTTCATATTTATACCTGTTGTTATATTGTCGTTCATTAATTATTAAGGAGTTTTAATTGCTGACAAATGCATTAACACTTGTCTTTATATCTACAACTACATTATAGTGTATTATAGTGATAAATAATGTTTTCATTGTTTATGTGCTGATGGTTACTTTGCTGAAGATTAACTTCCAGAGTTCTCCATCAGTCCCACCAACATCTGCTCTCTGTTTCTACTCCTACAGTAGGTCTTATCTGCCCATCTTCCAGCCCTCCTCTATCCCCCCCACCTCTCTTTTTTCTTTCATCCAACCTCTGCTTGTGCATCTGTCTCTTTGCCCCACTCATCTTTTGTTTTTGAGGCTTGTACCCTTTCCTGCCATTTTATTGGTTAGCTGGTGACACACCACCTCTGGGAACACAGCCACAAAAGATCAAACATGCCTAACTACACAAAGAGCGGCTGAACCTTCCTGGCACATGACAAGTAAGGCGCCATGTGACCTCTCCGTCTGTTTAAATTTGCTTCCTGTCCCTGACCGACAGTACAACCAGAGCCGTGTCCGGACAATATTGATCCATTGTCACATAAACACAGGAATTCAATTCTAACATAACTCATGTTTTTTTAATTATCCAAGCTGCATATTATTGTCCATATGTCCGTGTTTTATCCATCCATCCTTCCTTCTTTGGATCTAGTTGTCTATCCATTCTCTGACCTTAAATGTAGGCCGTATTGTTTCATAACAAACCTAATATTTACTTAAAAAAGCAGTGCAAGGCCAATTCAGCTGGGCTGCACCTCGATTCAGTCCAATACTATTATTTCTAAAGTGCATTGACCCCAAACAGACACACATGCACACACACACAGTGACACACGCACTCCTTGCCGCCTCGTTAAAGCTTTTCGTGACAATAGGGCCTTGTCTCAGTGCATTTCCTGACTCAGTGCAGAGAGAAAGGGACACTTTCCGGGGATTCTTTTGCTGCCTTGTCCATGAAACACATTACTACAAACACACATACATTCATGCACAATCTGCAACCAAACACTCCCAGGGGGAAATAAAATGATTTGATTTAATTTCACTAATGAGCCGTATGCCGTCATAAATGTGACTGTGTTGTCGGCGGACAATGAGCCTGTTCGTGTCCTGTGCTCGTTGGCTGCAGCGTGTGTCCTGATATGATCAAAAGTGGTTTTCCTTTTACGCAAAGCGTCCCACCAGCTCACTGTTCATAGGAAATTTGGTAGAACCCAGACAACAGTAGTTTATTATGACGTGAATAAAAAACTATGTAAAAACATTTTAATTAACGTTTTTTTTTTTAACTTTCCCAAACTCAGATACATTTGTGCGTGTTTGCTTCTGTGTGGTGATCATATCTCATTTTATAACTGAATTCATTCTCTGCCTACGGGATAAAGGACCAGGACCTCACAAGAGGAGTCACCAATGTAATTGTACTCATTTAGCCTGTAAAGTCACCGAGTTTAAGAACCTAAAGAACACAAAGAGAGCCTCAGCAGATGGGCATTATGTATTTAACACTGGCTACACTGGCTAATTTTAAAAAATGTACATTATAGTAGGAGCCAATAGATTTGTTATTGTTGTTGTTATTGTTATTTCTTTCTGTTTTAAAATGTGCTATATAAATTAATAATTATAATTATTATTATAAAACAGCTGGGCACTGTAGTGTTTAGCAAATGTTACTCAAAAAGGAGTAAATAATGATTTTGTTGGGGTTTATTGGGGGTTATTTTTATCTATTTTTTTTTTACCTATTTTCATCACCCACATGTATCAGTGTGCTTGAAAAAACAATTGGGGTGTTTGGTAACCTGACTGCTGCTTTGTTACACAGAGCCATCTGGGAAGTTGTCATTGGAAACCCGATGGCACTTTCGAAAAATACTTGTGATCATAATTAATCACAACCTGAAGTCACGACCTGACAACACTTACTCAGGGGTCAAAAGCAGAAATAGGTTGTGAACCACTGGTCTATAACACAGAGTCTTAAATGTGGCTCCACAATTTATTTATTTTTATTATCGTCTGGCCTCCTCTCCTCTCCTCTCCTCTCCTCTCCTCTCCTCTCCTCCTCTCACTTCTCAGCTAATTGGATGATTTGGCATTAAGTATTAAAGTGTGTGTGTGTATTGGTTGTGTGTGTGTGTGTGTGTGTGCGCATGTGTGCGTGTATTACATAACGCTCTGTTTGAGGACTGCTTGAAAAGGAAACAGAGCACTTGTCCTAGGGTGCTGTCAGTCGTGCCACTGAAACCAACTGTGGGATTAAATAAAGAGAAAGAGAGAGAGAGACGATCTAGGAGAGACACAAAAAGAAAGAGGGCTGTGATGCACAGCGGGGCCTCGCAGCACCCGTAGGCCAGCCATCTATTGCCCCACTGGGATGCTGTGCTCAGGATACAACAAGACCAGCTGGGGAGATGAGGAGAGGAAGAGGAAGGCAGGCAGGGAGAAAGGAAGTGGCAGAGACAGAGAGAAGAGTGAGCTGAAGGCTTGAGTCCTTCTTGAGAAAAGGGTTGTAAAAAAAAAAAAAAGAAAAAGAAGATGAGTAATGGATGTGAGTCAACATCATTTTTTCAACAGCTCTCCACTGAAATCAGTTCAGTCAACAATGTGTTTTGTGACATTCAAAATGGTAACAAACACCAGCGTATATTAAATAATATTACTAATATCAATTGGATTGGTTTGTATTGGATTAGCTTCTTTATAGTAGCTATTCTGTAGAGTAGAGGAGCTTCAAGGCTTTGATGTGATATTTGGCACTTACCTGTAGTATTACTGACATCCTTCATACTGAGGTTTCACATGATAGCTTCAAAGCAAGGAAAATGAAACCTGTATGTCATTTTACCATTTCGGTGTAATGATGATAGAGACTTTGAGAATATAGGAACATTTTTTTGTATTATGTGGGTTTGACGAACATTTAAAGACCCTGAAAACATATTTTCTCAATCAGCCTCTGCCTGATACGAGTCTGACATGAAAATTAGGACAGTTCTGGTCATCTCGCATGAGAGATTTCCGCATTTACGCTTTCGCTCTTGCTTCTCTCGTTGTTTTGAAGCAGACGGGGCTCATTTTAAAAATGGACTTAACGTGCACCGATCAGAGTTGTAGTTGTCACATACACATACACTGAATGTTTGTTTGAAACTAAATGGTAAATTGTATTTCTATGGCACCTTTCTAGTCTTCGAAGTGTTCTTTTACAGAACGCGTCACATTCACCCATTCTCAGACATTCATACACTGACAGCGTTGGTTGCCATGTAAGGTGCCAACTTCTCATCAGGAGGGAGCTAATCATATCCACACACACTCACACACCGATGGCACAACCTTCGTGAGCAGTTTCAGTATCTTCGACATGCAGACTGGAGGAGCCGGGGACTGAACTGCTGATCTTCTGATTAGTGGATGTGGAAAGCAGCCTGAGCCACAGACTCTTGATAAATAATGAATAAATAGTAATAAAGATGTTTTTCCTAACTTTAACTTAGATTGTTGGTTGTTCTGCTGGGAATATTTAATGTTGTAAAGAAATACTGAATCTTACGGCTTGATGTCTTGTTGGTGCAATGATTTATTTTGCTGCATAAATTTGCAGCTTGCAGAACACTCTGAATCTGTCAGTATAGCCATTTAAGTCACATTAGCAACAGAAAATCAGCAGTGGCGATATACTGTGCATTTCCTACTTCCGTCCCACATTTCCATATTGCACAGTGTAATCAGTAAAAAGCAGCCTCCTGCCTCTGAGGTTTGGTGCGGCGTAGTCATTCTGCACAAATCTTTCCTGTGGGAGGTCAAGATGAACAAAGCTGTCCGTGTCTGATTGTTTTTGTTCTCATTTCACTGTTGGCGCTGGTATGCGTAATGGTGAGATGTGTGTGTATGAGTGAGCACATGAAAGAAAAGGTCAAATTACTCATTTGTCTCTATTTACAAAGATTTTGGAATAACTCTAAAAGTTAGTGATCTATACAAATATGTATCGTTTCTTATACTGCATGTAGATTTTTCTCACCTTCATGGATTTGAAGAACAGAAAACAAACCAGTTTTAAGCATGACGGGTAACTCAGATGCAAACACATATCACATAATATTGTCTTCCAAACAGTGACCTGATGCAACACTGCCACATCACCTCCTTAACCTGTTGCTTTATGCAGTGTTTTCCACAGTGCATCCACACTGACACAGCATTAAACATGTTTTTCACACGAGGATTTCAAATCAATTGACCTTATTCCCTCTGACTGACCCTGGACTCCCTCTTACTCGCCAATTCTGATTGGCTGGGTTGCACAATAACAAAAGTGTTCACATGTTTTGAATGTGTTTCTTGTGCAATTACTGTAAAATATTTTTGTTATCCTGCGTTTCACCATATGAGATTGTCAGGGAAGGTCTTGCTGGATTGATTTCATCTCTAAATAAATGTACGTGTTGGCAGTCGTATGAGACTGGTATGTGGACGTGAGGGTACACTTGTATCCACATCAAGGACACCACTTGGACACCCCATGGATTATTAACTCGTCCTTACAGCCACCTGTCATGTTGCACATGATTCAAAACACCCCTCAGACACTCAAATAACAGCATTGACGTCATTGACAGCTGTTTATGTACAGCATAAAGTTGTAAGGGGAGGATTACGTGAGGAGGAGGAGAAAGTGCTCAGTGTTTTGGTTTTGATTTGGAGGGAGTATGAGGAAAGAGTGTGTAAAGTTCGGACCAGCATGGAGTATAAACATACTGGAGGAAACTGTGTGTGTGTACGCCCTGAAATGTAGATGAATGAACACTGGACTTTAATGCAGACACACACGCACACAACGTACAATCCAGCGGAGAGCATTAACCTCAGAGGGGCAAGTTGTGTTTACATTCAGCGATAAGATGTGAGACAATATTACAGAACAAAACGTAAAACTAATCTGTGATTCATGCTCAAATTTTCTCTATCTTTCATACTGAGGTTTCATAATCGGCCAGATAAAATGACTGTAAACCTGTATATCATTTTAACTTAAGTTTTTTTTTTCTTGGCTAGTAACTCAGAGTTACTCACTGTCATTCACTCAGCTGATCAGCCTGCTGCCCAAAATGTTGGTCAAGACCAAGATCTCCACAAATTTTACCCAGAATGTGATCTGCTATTGAAAATGTAATGCTGGTTGCTCTTAGCGTTAACTATAAGCTAAAAATATAATATATAATATAAAATAAACTTTAAAAGTTAAATTAGTTTCGGGCCGTGGGTCAAGCAAATGCACAGGGACAGCTTGTTCTGTGTCACATGAATGCTTTAATGTCTGCTTCAACTGTAGGACAACTCAACACTGACCAACAATGTGATACATCCAAGTTGCACTCAACCCATATACACAATCACTTATTTTAGTTCCTTTTCTAACTGAAAAAACAGAATAGTTATCATTAATTAATTATATTAACTCAACCTGAGCAAAAATCATGTCATTTCTAAATCTTCACAAAAACAAATCTCATCTAACATTCTTCCCTCTCTTCAGATGAAATGTTCTCATTTCAAAGGTTATGAAAAAAAAAAAAGAAAATCTCTTACAATAATTATGCTTATATTGCAGCACCACTCAGGTGTTTGGAAATGGCCAAAATAATGGTATGGTGTACTATTTATTGTATGTAATGATGTACTATAGTATGGTATTGATATGGTAGTGGTCAAACTCAGTTTGTCATTATCTTGAAAGGCCACACTAATAACTGACTGAGGAGTTTATTTATTTGAATTGCACACATTCACAGATCCATTGTCTCGCTGTCACTTTAAAGATACACATGTTGATGGATCCTGTTGGGCAGGCTCTCGTAGTCTGAGTCAGTTTAAAATATAAGTGGGGATTAACAGAGGAAAGATGAAAAGACAATGAGACAGGAGTGGATAGAGACTGGGTCATCACCTCCTCATGAACTGACAGAGACTTTGTGCTTCCTATCTATATAAAGAGCTGTGTTGACCACAGGGTTGAGTGAAAGTGTGTGTGTATGCGCTCTACAGTAGTTAAAGGTTATGATCTGTATAAATAGGGAAGGTCTTTGTGCATCACTTCTTTTCTTAATCCTTTTTACCTCATCGATTTCTAAGTGACTACCTCTACCATAGATGGCATCACATTGCGTGTCTATGTGTGTGCTTGTATTTGACCTGCAGGACATCAGCTCAGACTGCTGTCTCCATGGCGAGGGCTGCTTCCTGTCATCGGAAAGCTTGGCTTCCTGTGCTGAGGACGCTGTTACTATACAGTTGGTGTGTGTACTGTAGATCATATCCAGCACTGAGCAGAAGGGTAAGTCCATTATTCATATAAAATAAATATCATATCCATGCACTGGTGTTGGTGGTGCATTCTATTTAGGGACTAAAACATTTATCTAAAAAGCAAATCTGAATTTACTCCTGACCCAACAAAAATTCACTGGCTATTCTTCATCCCATTGTTCAGATGGCAGCAGGTCGGGGAGACAGAAACAGCATCCGGGAAGCTGTTTCAATCCACAAGAAGTCTTGCATACTGTGTGACTCACCCTCTCGTCTAGATTAGACTCCTGCTCGCACGAGACCGAGAAGACAGAGCAGAACTGAGCAGAGACAGGAGGGCGGGTGGAGATTGGGGCGAGGCTAAAGGTGGAGGAAGACTCTCAAAATAGCAAAAGAAGGCTAAAGCCATTGTCTGAACTGTTCTAGTGTCTGTTCTCTTCCTCCTGCAGGCTACTCCATCCCTGTTCACCACACCCCTGAACTACACTGACTGGACAGTAGACACACAGGCACCAGGGGGGAAACTATTTCACTGCACGCTATTCTTTGAGGATGGCTATTGTAAAACATTGGCAAAGGACAATAGGAGGGTGCTTTTGGTAAAATAAATGTTGCAACTGAGTGTGCCAGATGTCAGCTGTAACATTTGTTATTGTATGCCAATATTTACATCAGATTTGATGCATTTTAAACAGCACTTTCTATTTTGAGTTACTTATTTGCAGTCTGTGTACTTGTGTTGTTGCATGCATCCACATCCAGTATAGTAATAAAGTACAGATAAAATATACAGAATCTTTTTCTTTTTTTTTCGTTAAACTCAGTCCAGAGTTTGACGTCTTATTCCCACTGACACTCAAGTCCCCCGAGCGTTGCACTTGAATCTTCATCGGTTGCATGAAGGGAATTCTCATGACCTTTTCCTACTTAAGTTGCAGCCTTCTACACCAGAGTGATAGTGCTTGCATTACCATGCACGTACCCACAAAGACAGTCTTAAGGCAGTTTCCTAAGTTTTGAAACTGCAGGTTATTTGTGGGTGAAGATTTCTGCTGAAGGGTTGCAGTGCTGACGAGTAATTTCATTCTCAAGTATGTAAGTTTCAAAATCTTCCGAAAAAAAGAAAAAAAAAAAACGGTTCTGCAGATGTTTTATGAGAAAGGAAATGCATTCATCAGGTTTATTAGACCCAAGGGATGCACAAAAGAGAGAAACATAACCCACATAACATAAACATAATTTTGTTCATTTAAATAAAAGCTCCACATAATACCTTTAATTTTAAAGCTAGTTTTCTGCTTCTGTGACATGCAGGAGTTCCAATATAAAACTACACCTCCCAGGACACAATGCCTTTGGTTTGCTGATAACCCCTCTCTTAAAATACTCACTGCCCTGCAGAGACATTATGTTAAGTGTCTGGCATATTTTGGCTGTTTGACATTTGTGACTGACAGGGTGAAAGACAAAAAGTGCTGATGGCCATCTGACTTTTCCGTCTCTTCAGAAACTATTCACCTGTTTTCTTCGACTCTGTTCTCCCTCATAGGCCTGTGGCGTACAAATAAGTTTGAACGAGGGATTGCTGAAATAAGCAGGAGAAGTTGAGGGGATAAAATTCAAATCAAAAGTTAATTGAGCAGCGTTTTTTTTTTTTTTTTTGCAACTGACACACCATTTGTCCGCTTGCAGACAAATGCCACCCAAGTATACACTGATACTTATTTGAACCAGGTCTGATCAGAAGTCATCTCGGTGGGCAAGACTGTGACTGCAGCTCTGCAGTATCTGATGAAACGGTTCTTCTGACAGCACTTGACATTTCAAGCCAGCCAGTCAGCACAGCACTCCTCCCTGCATGGTGAGGCAGTCAGCATCTTTACGTAATAGCTGATATGGATCAAGCAGAACTAAGAGAGAGAGAGACAGAGTGGCAAGATTGCAAAGAACACCCACACTATCTGAAAAGCTGTGTGTGTGTGTGTGTGTGTGTGTGTGTGTGTGTGTGTGTGTGTGCTGCCGAATCTAATCTTTTCGTAAGAAGCCGTAGATATCACAGCAAAAATATACGGCATGCTGGAGTTACAAAAGTGAGTTTTCAACCAGAAAAGTTGCTGCCTACTCAGAGATTAGATAAAAGAGAATAGACTCTGAGCGCAGAGGTGTCGTTCTGAATTGGGAACCAACCACTCAAACCTGGACCGAGCTGTACTTAAAAATACTTCAATTTTTTATCTTCTCTGAGTGCCAGGACAAAAAAAAGGTGTAATAAATCGACTCTCAAATACTTTTTCTGTGATTGTGATTGTCTAAACTTTATGAGTCATTGTGCCCTGTGAGGCGAATCATACCCATCTGGTGCATGAAGAGGATAAATGAAACTGTGAAAGAATTTGCAAATAGCATCTGTCCCATTTTGGCAGTTGGCTTAAACTGTCCAAATAGTACCTCTCACACACACACTTACAGCCAAAGACCCGTCTGTTTTAAGTTGATATAACATTGAAACCATTTTCCAATAAGACGCTCTTTACAAAAGGTTAACAAACTGCAACTAATAGCTTATTTAACAGTTAATAAACCATTTACTATAATGTTTTAGGAGCAATTATTGGCCACTAACATGAATAAACTTTTTTCCAAGTTGTGAAAAATCTCTTTGACTGGTTGAACTGTATTTCCATTTACCTCCTGGCAAAGGGCTGCACATGATCTGGACCAAAATCAATTCATTAACAACTTACTATAAGCATTTATTAATGGATAACCAAGCGACAACCTTCATGTCTGTGAAGTGAAGCCTATGCGGAAATGCCAAAGACCGCAGTTCCTCAAACGGCCACTTGAGGCTGGCTACAGTACGAGTCAATCTCCATAAGCCCCCATATTAAAATGTCCAACTTCACAGCAGAAATAAACATGTTTACAGCCTGGTACAAAAAACAGTTTTGGTCATTCACAGTCAGATTTTTACAAATACATTGCGTTTCCTGCGACCATTCATTAGTGAAAATAAGAATCGTTAAGATTTCGTTACCTTAGAATGAGCCCTTTTTATAGCGGGTAGCGGTTTCTACAATGTCCGCAATGTTGAACCGACATGTTTCTACAGTAGCCCAGAATGGACAAACCAAACACTTTCTTTTGATAGGGCCTTTCTCAAGTTTCGTGGCCACCATAGGTTCTCCCTATTCAGTCGCTTGCAATCTGCAACCTCACCCCTTGATGTCACTAAACCTTACACACTGGTCCTTTAAATCCAGAGAGAAAATGTCGGACTCTGTCACTAAAGAGATCATTTCAGAATGTAATTGCATTTAATGACTTTTGCTGAAAAAAACATACTTAAAGTATAAAACTATCGGGAGCATAATTTAAATGGCTTGTAGCTCATCATTAAAACATTAGTAAGAAATGTATTAAAAATCAATAATACCATTAGTTTGAACTTATAAAGCTGCTGTATAGAACGTGGTACCAAAAAGGGAATACAATAGATAATAAGATAACAGGTCTGTTATATCTACCATACACATATGCACATAATACAACCCTGTCTGATATGAGTGACCCATCCCTTCACTCCAAAGACCAATCCAATCTGCTCAGATGATGCAACAATGAAGGCAGTGATGCAATGTCAGCGTAACTGCAGTGATAGCCTTTGGCACGGGTGTTTCTTTTACAAAAAAAGGGGGAAAAAAGTCAGACTGTGATGTTAATATTCACAGACAAGACAAAGCAAACTCACTCAAAAGTAGGTGGTAGGCATTCACCGACACCCCCGTCCTATCCTATTATTCATTCTGCAGTACATGTGGTCTCTGAACGTTTAATCAGACAAACACAAAGACAGGTGATTCATTTGAACAAATGGTGAAGGATGAGAAGAATAAAGGATTCACACATTCCTCAACTGACCCCTTTCCCCCCTCTATCATTCTCTTTTATCCAGCGTTTTCTCTTTTTCTACACTTTCATTTTCTTTTCATTCTTTCATATGCCTATCTTTGTGTCCTCTGCAGATCTGGGCTTACATATAGACACTTGTTCTGTGTTTCTCAGCGAGAGTACAAGTTAAGTGAGCAGCACTGCTGATTTATGAATGTGCGTATTCCTTGCTGAGAATACAGACTGATCACCAGCCCAGAGAAACTAATTACTCTGTCAGTTGGAAGCGACGTGCAAGACCTGGGAGAAAGAGGAGGGTGAGAGGAGAGGAAATGAGGAAGCTGATGTAAGAGGAGGAGGAGGAGGAGATAAGGGAAGGAGATGAAATCAGGCGAGAAGAAAAATAATTACTATATCATAGAAAAAGTCTTAAGAGCTAAAGAGCTAATGACTATGAAGAACAGAAGGAGGAGAAAAAAAAGAGGAGCAGCAGGGAAGATTTGGGTCCTGATAATAAACAATTTTGAGAAAAAAATGAGAACAGGGGAGGGAAATATAGAGACAGAAGCAGAGGAAGGAGGGAAATGCTCGCTGACATAGAGGAGTCAATTAGTGAGGGGTGATGAGAGAAGAAGGAGAATAGGAGAAGACAGATCACACACACACACAGACATACACACACACACACCGAGTCAGGCAATCAGTAGTAATAATAGTGATGTCACATTTCTCTCACCCTTTTTTCCAATATCTCTTTCTCTTGTAGACAGATCTGTCTGCTCTGTATGCATGACGTGTCCCACTTCCCCTCATCTGCCCCCTGTGTGTGCGCGAGTGTGTTGTGTATGTGTAGGATGATTCAGTTACCGAGTAGGCCAAGCAGTCCACAGACCTGTCCCGTGTGCCCATTGGTTCAAGAGATGCAGTGCCTCAGCCAATGGAGTTGCGGCAAGATTTTGTAGCCGCGCATATGTGTGTGGTCAATTTAGGTGTGCGTGTGTGTGTGAGAGAGAGAAAGAGCAGGATGGATGGTCAGAAAGGAACATTCATAAACAAGCCTGTGTGTGTGTGTGGAAAACACAGTGTTTTCCTCAGGCTATGAAAAGAGAAAATATGCTGCATAATGACACATGAGGAGCAATCTAATCCCTCTCATTGAGGCACCAGGAGCGATCAGCACAGAGCACTTATTTATTATTCTCTCTGACACTCTACCTCCTTCTCTTTCCCCTTACTCATGCTACTTAATGGTTAAAGAAGCAGAAAGAAACCTCCTCAGGAGTCCAATTGCAGGGGACAAAGAACTTCAGTCTGCAGTCAGCATAGTCGGTGGTACTTTATACAGCATACTTGTGGGTGAAGGTGATTAGATTAGGAGTAGATTTTTACAAAAGTGAACCCGTAAATGGCTCAGGTGTAAGAACAGCTGTAGTTTAAGTAGTTGCAGATTGTGTTAAGACTTTCTTCTGCATTATGCAACCATTGTGCAGGAATATTTAGTCTTTATGTCTTCATTTATGTCCTCATGCAGTAGTTATGATTGTTTCTGGTGGAGTTCACGCTTTCCACATGCATGCTCTGGACATGATACGGATGACAAAAGCAGGTGCATGTGCACCATACTTGCCAACCTTGATACCTCAAAAATAGACTTCAAAGGGTGGCTCTGCAGGTCCTCATCAAGAAAAAATTGAGTTTCAGGGACTCGTTTCCTGCATTTTGGTGACTTTTAAAGAATGAAAATAACAAAGAAGTACACTGCAACAGAATTTTCATGTGATACTTTTAAACCACAGAAAAGAATACTGAATAATTTGGCTCTCTGGCATAAACTCATATTCATCACATGCGTTTTTTTTGCCCGTGCTCTTAGAGAGTCTGTGGATGCCACTGCCTGACATGGCAGCTGCATTATGCAGCATTATAATCAGCCGAAGCTGTCGCAGGTAGGAACCCTCGCTTTGCCTACATAACAGTTAGCCACGCTGCACAGTCCTAGAAACAGATTTTGAAAACAAAAAAATGGGGAAAAAGTGTGAAAAATTTGTCATAAATCCTGAGAAATGCAGGAAAATTTTGACCCTGGGAAGAAACCAGGAGATGGAAATGGAAAATTAATAATCTATAATAATGTGTGGCATTTCATGTAATGTCAAAGACAACAGTTGGTTGTTTACAGTCTTATTTATTGAAGCACGATGTGACAACTCCTCTGTAAATAGATGCTTCCGAGCAGCCAATCAGCATGTGTTTGCTGGTCAACACACATTTGAATATGAACTTTGTGCAACATTTGTGCACCATTACAATAAAATGCACCTGCCTTTGCCAATGGTATCCGCAGGTTTAATCACATCTGTCACAAAGCCAATCACGTGATGTGTGAAGTGACATTCAGTAGAGTCGAGTTAAAGGTTGGTGGATGGGCGTATAAACATTTGTCTTAAACTCCAGGTCACAATCTGTTCCATACTAACAGTAGGTGTTGCCTGATGAATTACCATCCGACTTTATGAACCTTAACCAAAAGGTTGGGGACGCCCAACCCCACCTCGTCTTCAATAACCAATTGAAGATTGTGGCTTTAAACATTTTAACAGAATGTTCTGTGAAGAAAGTATAATTAGGGCAGTGTTATTGTCAGTGTTTCCCTATAGTTGTAAATGAATGACTGCAGCATTTGTGTATGTACAGCTACAAACAGTCTCATTTATTTAGGCAGTGTTTTAATAACACAGAATTTCACTTTCAGAATATCTGTGGGGCAAGATGAGAAGAACATCTCAACTATTCTGTTCAAAGTTGTCAAAGAGGACAACTGCATTATACAACTGGGCTGTCAGACTCCTCTTTGCTGCCTTTGTTCGCACCCTAAGAAAACTAAATGAATAGCGCTGGAGGAGAGTCTACATCCCACTCGTTTATTACTGGTTGCAGGTGGAGAAATGTCAGGTTTGGAGTTTGTATTCTTCCAAGGCCACAGTGGCCTACATCAGGATGCTTTTCATTGTGTTCATCATGAACTGATGTCACAAAATATCTGAATGAATCATCACAAATCTTAAACATATGTTTTTTTTGACAAATAAATCTTGAATATCTTACAAAGTCACACAGTTGTTGTCGTGAGTGATTTGTTTGCCTGTGCCAGACTTTTTCCCGTTATTTTCTTTCTTTTTCTCTATTTTTGTTTTTCACTGTTTTTTGTCAGGAGCGTATTATTTTCTTCCTCTGCTCAGTATTCCCTGGAACATGGCCCAGACATTTCCATTTCAAAGCAGCGCTGGAGTCTGTAAATCAGTGTGCGTGAGTATATGCGAAAGTGCGCGCATGTGTGTGTGCACATGCAGTGCTTCAGTTTCCGTGTGTCAGGGTGCTGAACTCCATGACGAGGACAGCTCACTGAAATTTCCTGCTCAAATATTCGGTGACATCTCTGTTTTCCTTTTACCCAAAAGCAAAACTGTTATCTTTCATACACTCTTCAAAGACATACAAATAAACAGGAGGAGGTAATGAGTTTTTTTTCCCCAGCATGTGAAGTGAATGAGGGGCAGAGAGAGAAACAAAAACACAATGTCCTCAGCCAATGACTGAAAATGAATGAAAATACTTTCTGCCTGTAAGGAAAGGTGTGTGTTCGTGTTTGAGTTGTATTTCTGTGTGTTAGTATGTGTGTGCACATTCCTTGGTTTGAACACCGCTGACCAGTTCAGTATACATTTTAACAGCTTACTCTCTTGGACATTAAGAGCCAACCCTTTCTAATTATCATGCATCACCATAAGCCTGACTGATGTTTTAAGCGAAGCGAAGATAAAACTGAATGTACCCATCAGACAGCTAAAACTAATTGAGCACAAATCTTTATAGTCATTAAAATAACCACTATGTTTGTGAATATGTCTCTGCATGTGGGCACACATGAGTAAGTACTTAAAATGCACATTAAGAGGCATGAACAAGACTAATGTGAAGATTATGTTCTTAACCATGAAAGGATTATGTTCCAGTAACACAAATTGGACACACCATTGTCACCTGTTCATCACTCAGCCGAGGTATGAAGTATGTAGTGTGTAGTATAACAACTATTTTGTATTTTACATTATTGTGGACCAGTGAAACTTTTAAAAATGTGTTTTTCACATAACTTGTTGTAAACACAGCAGGAACTGAAAGCAACATTGTGTATTTTAAATCATTTTGATGCTACACTGACTTGAAATCGGGTGAATTGTGTCTCTGTTCCCACTCTGTGCCACGTACATATATTTTTGCAGTATGAAACTTTTTTGTTTGCTTTTTGTGAAACTATATTATATTTCATGGAGAAATGGTTTTCTTTCTAATGTCAAAGTTTCTGTGATTTACCAAGTTTCCTGATGGATAGTAAACTGCTGCAAACATTAGCTGCTGTTAGATAATGTTAGGTTAGTTTGTTAGCTAGGCTACCTGGACTGTGTGCTCAGAACACCAGGGGAGAGTTAGTGTTTGTTCCACAGGCATTTTGGACCACCGGGAAGAGAAGATTTGGGCTGATGCTGACAGGGAGAGGAGCCGGTGTCGTGCCAGAACCAGAGCTGGTCAAGTGAGCAATGTAACCGGGCTCAGCAGCCTCTATGGACATAATGACAGAGGTGAAGAGGCCAAATGGGACAGGAAGCTAAGAATAGAAAAGGACAAGAGTAAATATGGGACTGACTTTTAGTCGTTGGCAAGAGTTGGGCTTCTTGCTGCTGGACTAGTAAGTAATATTAGCTGGCTGCTTACTGTTGTTTGGCTATTAGCAAAGTTGTCAATGTCGTAGTTTTTGACAATGAGTAATGTAATCATTACAATATTTACCACAATAGTAGTACACTCTGAAACTGGGGATGCTATATCATAAAAATATCCATTTCTAAGCAATGCTGCTTTAAAGATTCATTTATTGTTTTGGAGTTAGAGAGTTATTTTCTCTCACGTCTTGCTCACAGAACATATAATTTAAGACGTTTGCAATTGCAAAAATCTCTGGAGAATAAGCTGATCTATGTCTCCTACTTAGACTAGTGCTTCTCTTTGCAATTTGCTGCATTCAAAGCTGAACATTTGCAAGAAAGTGTCAATTGTGATACATTTGATAAACAGAAATTACTGTGCTGGGAATATTTTGTGGCTGAGTCCTGCAATTTCTTTTTTTTTAGTTTGAGTTTTCCTTTTCTGTCATCTCCCTCAGCTGAAATCTGAAAATACACATGAATGAATGATGAAGATGTTTACGAAATAAATGTGGGAATGTGTGTGTGTGATCTGAAGTAGAATAAGCAATGTGTAGATGTGTAGTGGAGGTGGAAGTGGGTGTAATATAAGGATCCAAAAACCCAAGTACATAGATAACAAATGCATGTATAACAGAGGGAGTAAAACAGCGAGCCTGAAAGATGAAAGAGAATAAAGAAGCAGTAAAAGATGAAGTCTTTCTCACTGGGGGCTACAGCTCAGCTTGCTCTGTCTTTCTCTGCATTTTTCTCTGTATAATAATTTATGTTTATCTTTTCGACTTATTTTCCTCAACATTAACAAGTTTGTGCAGAAGTGGATGTCATTGTCTATCTGTGTTGTGTTTATTCTAAATATATCTTTTGTTTTTACAAGTTATAATTATTATTATTTCAGTTAATGTGCCCTGAAGAAATAAAGGAAACAAGTGAAAGCCTCACACATACCAGGATGTACCTCAGTGGCAGTAATGAATCAGTGCAGTCAACCCCTGGGGCACCAGCAGTGAATATTATCCTTCTCAGCAATAACTTTTAGACTGAAAGGAATTTAAAGGACAGGAAATACCAAGAAAAAGAAAAACCTTACCCAGACTTTTAGGGTCATCTATCCAGACAACACAGAGCTCAACTGATAATGTATCACAGTCAGCATCCGGGTGAATGGTCCACAAACTTAAACACAATACATCTAACACTGACACATCACTGCGAAATTCCTGATAAGCCTTTAGTGTGCTAAAGGAAGTTCTTCTACTGGAATTGCCAACATTGCGATATATCATCAGTCTGCCATGTTAAGTGTGTTGGAGGTGTGTCCCTTTGTGTAGCCATTTTCCCTCAATCTGTTAAATTTAACAGAATTTTTTGTTTCCCCAAATGACTTTTAACAACTGTCAGAACAAATATGAATGCGGTGCATATGTTTATATGGTCGTGACTATATGTTGTGTCTCTGACCAAGCTTGGACCAGAACTAAATAGCTGAACCAACTGACAAAGTTAAGCTAACTTGAGTAACTAAGAGTAAGAACTACTATGCGTAACTGCTTCATAGCTACATAGCTAACTGAAGGTATTAGCTTGCTAACCTGATTAAACAAAGTGCTATTTATAACTGCTAAATAGCTAACTGAACTAACTGACAAAGGTACCGTTAGCCTGCGAACTTAATGAAACAAAGCATAAACATCTATGTGTAACTGCTGCGTAGCTAAAGCTAACTGAACTAACTGACATTGTTAGCTTGCTAACTCATGACTTGCTTAAACTGAAGAGTAAAACTGATAATATTGAATATGACTGACATATCTGATGTAAGTGAAACTAGAAAGATTTAAAAGTTTGTCACAAAAGAATAATACTTAGTTTGATTTACAGTAGCTTAATTCAGTGTTTCATTCTAAACTGCATGAATACTGGTAATACTGATAAATATAAATTAAACTAAGTAGGCAGCATCTTACAACTTGTGATACAGTGACAGGTTTAAAGTGGTGCAACCATTGACAATTTGATAAATCACGAGTTTGAACTGGAGAGTAGTTACAACACCAATTCAGAAATGGATTTATGAATAGGTGGTGCAACCCAGTCCTGGATTGTCACTGCATTGCTTTGAAGTATTGAGGTACTGTCAGTGAAGGAACCAGCACAGGCTGACATTTACTGTTGATGCTTCGAGTGTTTTTCTCCCTTAAGTTTGCATCAAGTCTTTGTTAATTCATACGCAATGAGAGGAAAGGAACTGCAAGAGAAATTAATTCGACTCAGGGATATAATGTTTGAATTAACTATATATTTTACCTGCTTTGACTTTAATGTATCACACAGCTCAGCTGCAAATGTTTTGTTTGTGTGCTTGCGGTTAATATATGTCTTCACTATATATGTGAGTAAGTGTGTGTGTTGGGAAAGGAGAAACCAGGCCACATCCCCCGGGGAGACAGACTGAGGCTCATATCCAATGCTCTTTATGAAAGAGAGCTGTCCCCCCTGTCAGATCTCTCTATCTCTCTTCTCCCTTCATCTCTCTCTCATCCTTTATATTCATCTTTTTTCTTTTCTTTCACATCTACTCACCCCTCTAGCTAACTCCCCTGTATTTCATTCATCTGGCTCTCCGTATCTATTCTCAGAATCTATCAGGATTTCACTTTGAACTGGTTTCGCCCCTCTTCTTCTCTCCGTACATGTCCACAGCATTCAAGATGAAATTGAAATTCTTGCCTTACGGCTAAAAACAGGCGCCTTGACTCATGATTTATCTTTCACAACGGATAAAATCATCCCAGAAAGTCTTGCAAATTTTGGATGATTAGAAAATAAGTTAATAAGATCAGTTAGTAACGTGTGTGCTTTTAAAAAGTATGACTGCTGATGCTGTTGTTCCATGCCCATGAACAAAGGAAAGTTCCCCCAACAATCAGTATGATTTTTTTCCCTTGACTTTTCCAGGCTGTATCCAATATTAGTCTGTGACATGATCTTACACCTTTCAGGGCTGAAGCCCCTCTGCATTGCAATATCACTCTGCAATTTCCGCAACGTATTCAACTTTGAACACGGGAATGTCCCTTTTCTTCCTATCAACATTTCTCATTTTTTCTCCCTCTGCTCTTGACCTCCCTCATAGTGTTACTGTGGCGATGGGGGGTGTCGGTGGTTGCTTGTTGGTGTGGCGCCAGATAGGAAGCAGCTGACCGCTGTGCAGGAAGTGGACAATAAAGGACACACTGAACCTCAGGCAAGAAAAGAAGAGTGAGTGAGTGTGTGTGTGTGTGTATCATGTGTGTCAGTAAATGTGTGTGTATGTAGTGTGTAAATATGTAGACTATTGTTTTCAGTGGTGCCATGTGAAATGGAGTGAGGGGTAAAACCCAGCTGAATACACATTATCACTGTTAGTTTACTGGATTTATCCAACGAAACATGTATTACTTATAACCACTTAATAAATAAATGTTTTTTAATACAGTGTGACACTCTATAGTCTAGTTGTAAACATATATAAAGACAATATTTGACATTATAGCTTATGATGCATCAATAAACAACTAATACATACTTCAAAACACCATATAACATTGAATTGTCTTCATTGGTTTGAACATATTAATACACATTGAAACATACCCATGAATAATTAGTATGTTTACATATTTTATTTATATATAAATAAAAAAGTTGATAAATGCTTTGTAACACGCTATGAGATTTATTCATGTGTGTAATCATCCATGTTATATTATACTTTCAAGCATTCATAAACAGTTTATATAACCAATCTAAGCATTAAAGTGTGCTTATATTTGCTTACAAACACATCATAGTGTGTTATAAACATCTTTTAAGTGTTCATATATTGAAAAAAAAAAGTTAAATATCGATTGTTTCCATGGACTGAGAAGTTAAGGCAAACATAAAAAAATACATAACTCATTTGATGAATTCATTTAAACTGTTAATTGCTGGTCTGATGATGATCTAACATCTGAGACTGAGATCATAGTTTTGCTGTGTCACATTAAATTACCTTACAAGGTATAAAGTAAATATAAACCATGATTTCATATCTGCAGCACAGATCAGCCAAAGGGAAATGATTGGCATGCCATGAGCCGCCCGGGAGACAAAGGACAGAAACAAAGCATGTCTGTAAATAGTGCTGCTGTACGTCTGTGCGCTCTCTATGGCTCCTGCAGACTTCCTTATCTGCGAGGCATCGCTTGGAACGCTTCTCTGAAGTCAACGCTTCCCATTGTTCCTAGAAAGACTGGAATTTCACAGCTGGCTCAATGGGACAGCGACACGGGACAAAGGAAAGGTTCGATATGGACCATACATGGAAGAAAAACAGACAATGAGAAAAGTATTGAGCACTCAGTAAACTTGTTTTTTGCTATGCTGAATTAGCTATGAGCCAGTGGTGTGTCAAAACTTTCATTATTGCAATATAATTATTAAGTATAGAGCATTTAAGTGTATTAATTTACTTTAGGACAATTTTAAAAGCTGATGATTACACTGATGAACTGATGACGTCAAGATAATGACAAAATCATAACTTGTAGACCAGTAGCCTACAGGAAGAGAAGAAGATTTATGATTCACTGTATTTTCAAAGGAGAGACACCACGGGCTGAATATCTGCTCCCCTGCCAATCCACCGACTTACCCTTGAAATTCTGAATTTAGCAGACTTTGGGAGAATCAAAACCAACAAAAAAAAAGTTCAAGCATGGAATAATCATATCCCATATGAATAAAGACACTTTTCAAGTCTAGTGTGAAACTTTACAGCTTGTTCAACTTTCGACTCTCATAACTTTTTTAGTGGGTAAGTTCGAATCAGGCTTTGATACAGAAGTTGGACATTATGTTAAACTGTAAAATGGTTTAAGGCAAATTAATAAGTGCAGCATCATCTTAGTGATTTGTGTCCTTGCTCCAAACAAGTGGTTGAAAAGAAAGGTTGTGCTGTAGTCAATAGAGTGTTGCAACTGAGGTTGGGTTTTAGGCAAATTTGTTGCTTGCTGTACTGAATTTGGCCTGCCAAAAGTGTAGTGCACCTCTGAGAGTCATATAATACATTAATGCATTTAGAAGGATCTGCTTTTGGAAAGATAATCAGAGTAGTATCTATGCAGCTTTCTAAATGTGCCTTTGATCACCAGAATTGCCAAGAATATGCTGACCACCTGCATTTATACCCTGGACCTACAAACCCTACAAAGTCTTTGAGATGAAGTGAATACACACAAATCACAAAAACTGGAGTTGCAGTGTGCATACAACAAGTGTGAGTGAGTTTATATCTCTTTATTCCGGTCTTTGTGTTTTCTGTGCAGAATAAGATCAGTATCGAGTCAAAGATGAAAAGATATGATAAAATGCCCTTCACTCTGAGTCCTTAGAGACACATGACTCGGGTTTTGGTGTGTGTATGTGTGTGTGTGTGTGTGTGTGTGTGCATGTATATGTGTGTGTGTGTGTGTGTGTGTGTGCAGGTAATACGTCCCTGAGTCTCCTGGCTTATTTCTGTCAATCATCCATTGAAGACTGTATCACTGAAAAGGTCACAAGGCTTCCGCTACACAGACAAAGATGAATATTTGAATAATTATTGGATCAAAATACGTAGATGGGAAGGGAAGGGGAGGTTTGCACAAATGTCTGCCACAAAAAGCGAACATTAAACATAATACACCAACTTTCACAGTTGTTCCTGAGAAATAACTCAATAACTTTTTTTGGAAAGAATTTGCCTGATCACATGTCAGCACTACATTTAGAAGATGCTAAACAAGTTTCCGATCTGCATTCTTGCTTTGTCTAAGTCTAACAAGAACAGAATGTTTCTTTTGGTTTTCTTACTCAACCTGCTCTGCTCAGACTGCAGACAAGGTGGATCACCTTGTTAGGTATGACCTGCCAAGCGGTGGCGTGCCAGGGCCTTACTTCTTTCTGTCTAAGAGATTTAGTCACAAGATTGAGCTGTCAGTCACAGTAGACAAGGTAAACAGGCGGGACAGCCAAGTCACAAGCCAGGGTCAAATACATTACACAGGACCTGCACTGTGCTAAAAACAAGCTATAGTCTTATTCATCCTGATGTAAGGCTGGAGTTTTTGTTTTCATCAAGCAATAATTTAAACCTCTGGGGTCAGAGCAATCATCCACGATTGCAGGAGCAATTGACAGGGCCGTTGACACAACCCCGGAGCATAAAAACAGTTTTGTTGATCTGTTTTGTTTGTTTTTTGTGTTTTATATTTTCACTTTTTGGCGCACTTAGATGTCCTGTGTCTGTATGTAGTTCACAATAACAAAAGCACATGTTGATGTCTACTGTCTACACATACAGTACATACTTCACATACTATACATTTCAGGTCATGTGAACAACATCAACATTTTCTCTGGTGCTGGAACAAGTACTAAAAAGCTGTACTCAGCAGAAGTACATAAGAATATATCTCAAGCATTCTTCTCCAAAAAAATGACTTAAATTATTAGTTTTGATCATTAGTGTTTAATACATTATCAATAGCAGGCATTAAGATTAAGGACGAGATCAATGTTGAAAATGTCTGCTTTCAACAAAGCACTTTTCTTTTATTGATAATAAAAAGTTATGACTACATTTTATGTAACTGAGGCAATTTGTTTTCTAACCAAATGTACAAAGAAAGCAGGAATTTGGTCTGGTTCATGATTTTTATTGGCCCACAATGTGTTTTCTTGCCAGATTAGCTCATGATAGAAAAAAATAGGACAGACGCCGAAACTAAAGTTGTAGATCACAAGCCAGCCGCAAGAGCCCAATTGGTTATAGTAGGCACCATAAGGAAGCGGGCAGCACTTTGGGGATCTTCAGGCACTTCTGCCTCCTCTGTGTGCATGGCAATTGGCTACAAAAATGCAGATGAAATGTTTGTATATAATTTAAATTGTATGCCTGCTCAGATGCAAATTACGATTTTTAAAGTAGCGAAATACTTAACTAAGAGTGAAATTACAGGCTCAAAAAATGAAAGTACAAGCATCCCCACTACTTGAGTAGTTGTAATTTGTTTCTTCTACCACTAAGTTCTTCAACTATTCTTTAATGACACTCAAGAAATGTACTTCTCAGTGAAGGAAAATATATTACAGTTAGAAAAACAGTAAAAAAACATGAACTTCCCTGTTCCACTCATATAGTTATTTTCCTTGTTTATAAAAGCATCCAAAAATGATAAATCCTTGGTGTTGGGCCAAAATACACATGATCATGTCACATGGTGAGTTCTCAAGGCTCGTGTTCTTCTCCCACCAATCACATACCAAATCACATTCAGTCATCCGATGGTGAACGTCAGATGAGTGAGTGTCAGGTGACTCAACCTGGACACCCCTGCCACCCATCTGAGACATCTCCTCCTCACACATCACTAACACTTTGTCTTTTTATCTCACTAACCCCAGTTTGTTTTTCCAGCTTTTTGGTGCAGTTAGATATCCACAGACTGAATGAACTAGAAATGTTGTATAACAGCCTCATGTCTGTATGTAGTTCACAATTACAAAAGCACATGGTGATGTTTGCTGTTACGCATACCGTGCATACTTCACATACTATACCTTTCAGGTTATGTGGACAACTTTCACATGAACAGTCTCTCCTGAAACTGAAAATCTGCGCTCAAGCAGAAGTACTGAAAACTCAAACTAGTCAGAGTATTACGTTACTTTTTGACCGTTGATCAATAATAGGTATTTAATCGAAAGGGCAGATCCATGTAAAAAATATCAACAAAGCACTTTTCTCTGATAAATGATGAAAGGTATGGATGTGGCAAGCTGTGGCAATTTGTTCTCTAAACAAATACAGCTGCGCTTACACTTAGGGCCAAGATCACATTGTGGACTCTCACACCCAACAAACACACACCCTGTTATTGGCTATGATTCCTGACCTATGTTGAATTACCGAAGGAAGAGGAACAAAATAATTAGTGTTGGTATGAGTGCGTAAATACACCTTTTTTGGCAGCTACTATAGTACGTAGGCTAACACTCTTTACGTATGCATCCATATGAATCAAAAGGTCTTGATCCAGTCTCTCTCATAATATCCATTCTGTGAACACTCTGCATAACTTTTAGAATAAAACCCAATTTTCTATGCACAAACATCACACCACCAATTACATACCAAATCACATTCAGTTATCAGATGGTGAATGTCAGGTGAGTGAGTGTCATGTGATCCAACCCTAACACCTCTGCCACCCATCCGAGACATCTCCCCACACCTCACTGCCACGTGTTTTACTTTTTTTTTTTTTATCCCACATCAAGTTCAGTTTGTCCGTGGTGAGATTGGTATCAAACAACACCCTCATGTGGGAACAGTATGACTGAATAAGTGTGCATAGTTTTCTTAACAGTATACTGTATGACACATAAGTACGCCGTATGTTGATTTGAATATTCTAGTCTTGTAAATGACACATTATATGTGCATGTGTGTACGGTGTTAATTTGTGATTGTGATAACCAGCCATCTCCATACAAATGTAAAAATATACAGCTTATCCTAAAAATCACATGAACTCAAGGTCAACTTACTCGCTTGTTCTGAAGCTTTTGGCTGTATCACATGGTTCTCATCAGGAAATAACTAGATTTTTTTAACAGTTTCTTGGAAAGTGCTGATGAGGACCATGCGATAAGGTCAAAAGCTTCAGAACAAGCGAGTAAATGGATCTCGAGTTGAAATGGTTTTGTCAACTGTTGTTTCCAAGGTAAAGAATGAGCTGTCAAGATTAAATTGTGTGTTTCAAAAGAAATGCAGAAATATGACTTGTATTTTATAAATATGATCAAAATACATTTCTTTAGTATTTCTCAAATTCTTTTTGGATTGGATAACATTTCAAAATAAACTCCCACTGGATGAACTTAGAAACGCTGGCCTGGGCTGCATGTGTTGTGCCAGGCGAGTGGGCAACGTGACCGGGGTCAATCGACTCTACGAACATTATGTCAGATTGACGGAGCAGAGAGCAGAGTAAATTTTGGACTGCCTTTAAGTTGTTGGTGAGAGCTTTGCAAAAGAAAACAAATGCATGTATACGTCTGTCCATATTCACAATAGCGGTGTACAAATGGATTGCACTCTTAAACTGGGGGCACCACATTGCAAAAAAAAAAATACAGATTCTTACATAAAGTTGCTGAAGAGTAAACATTTTGGAGGTACAAGGTCCTAAATCAACATGCTCAGTAAGTTGGAATTGCACAGTCAACATTCAGCCAAACACAAAACCTCCACTGATTGCTGAGGTGTGAGAAAATGGCTGACTTTGACATTTTCTCTCACCTTGCTATCAGAGTGAAACGTGTCTGAATGTTTGTGCCCCAGTAACCCTCTGGCTGTTGTAGATACCTTGAACCCAATGACATTTTACAGAGTACTTTCACAAGGAGATGCCTGATCCTGGTCTACTGAAATTCTGTGAAACGAGCACAATGTCTTCAAGTGCAGTCATGTGCTCTGTGCATAGAAAAAGACGAGCGTCCCATCTGAGGGTTTATTGTCCCAAAAAAGATTTACAAAAAGAAGTAAATGAAGGCAACTAAATTAACGGTTATTGGGCCCATAAAATATGGCAACAAAACATAACTTTGATGAAGAATAAGGCAAACTAAACTAAGAAGTTAACTCAACTAACAGCCCTTCCAGAATGAGACATGAGGACAACATATATACTGGTGGACCAAACCAATAAACACACACAGGGGAGGACAATATAGATGATAACTAAAATTTAACATAAAGAAACCCTGTTCCCCCCATGATGTCAGAGCTCTTGGTATGGGCCTTAGCTTGGGCATCTGCACAAAACCCGGCCCCATCTTTTGTCAGTCCAGGAAGTAGAGGGAAAGAGAAATTAATTAATAAAACTTACTTAAACCAAGCAGCTATATGACAAGCCAATGTAAACTAAATGTGAGCTTTGTCTAGAAAACAGTCCATTGTCAATGTGCAAATGCAAATGTATTTTTAAGTGACTGCAAATGAAAGTTACTGAACATGTGGTAATAATGTGAGTGTGTGAACAACCTTCAGTTCAGCTCTGAATTTGACTGTCAATAAATGTTGATCAGCTCGATCACCAGGTAACAAAGGCAGGACCAAGTCACCGTCACAAGCAGGTATTAAGACTTGATGCGCTCAACCAAGTACCAAATCCTAAAACTTGTTTGGGTTTTGAGTTCTATGTTTTTATCACTAAACATTGTGTAATTTTGAAGATGTTGGCAATAGTACAAGGACAAGTGGAATGTTGAATTTTGAAGTTATCATGAAATTAAACAACTTTGTACACACAGGATATTATCCCACACTAACACGGCCTTCTCCTTCCTCTCCATCCCTCAAAACAACTAACATTTAGCCTAGGAAAGCATGGTTTGGATATTTATTTTTCTTGTCAACAAATCCTATTAAAGCACCAAAAACAATGATACGTTTGTCTGTTTCTCAACACTTATCTACCCCAAGCCCATTCATTCCTTCTGATCATGTAAACCTTTCTAAACAAGCCTAAGCTTTTTAATTTAAATTGTTGATATTCAGTGAAATAAATGTAATCAAACCAAAGCTTATTTAATTCTTAATTTAGACTGTTTGATAGTACCACATGGAGCTTGACTGACAGGGTAGTCAACCAATCATGACAATGCCATTCCCACAGATGCTTGTGATATCAACATGGACATTGCTGAACATTTTTTCACATTTTAAATTTAAACTAAAAACTACAGAAACTAAATCATTCATTTTGGAGAGTTTCACTGCAAATTAAACATTAAATAAAATAAATCCTGAGTGAAGGAGTCTCACTCTGGGTGTTGCGGTTGCTGCCTCTGTTTTAGCTGACTGAGCACAGTGATGAGAGTCAGCCAGTGAGCCTTTTGTAATTGGTTCTCTCCTCTCCCGTTCTCTCCCTCTGTCTCCTTAGCTCAGCACTGCAGTGTTGTCAGTCCCACTGGGAGTTGTTTCATGGCTGCACTCCCTCCCACGCACACTGGCACACACACACACGCACACACACACACTCGCCAACACAGTACTGTACCCAGGCAAACAAAAATACACACAAAGGCACCACAATCACTGGCACGTGAGGGTATGTGCGCCCTACTAGCTTCTCCTAGCCCATCCTTCCTTTTGCAAACACCATCACTACTAACTCCCACGCATCGCACACACACACACACACACACACACACACACACTGGCACCAACTGACAGCACGTGACTATGTGTGCTGCTCATTAAGCGATGATAGATTCAGTAAGCTTGACTTTAGGCCCTAGGAGAGCCTTGAGGTAAAGTAATACTAATAAGAAAGTAAGACTAAAACACATACACAAACACACTCACACTCCCAAAATGGTGTTCATCACTCTATTCATTAGTCAAATGTGGGTGTCAAAGGGTATTAATGTTGTTTACTGCACCTGTCAAAAGTCTGTATTTACCTGTAGGTGGCCTACACTCAGACTTTTACTCATTCTCACTCATCCTGATACCATCACACACACACAGACACACACGTTTCCCGCCTGAAATTATTCACACTAAACAAATCCTGTCAGTTTGCATGTATACTAACAATCTCACACGCAGAAAAGTGCCAAAACAATGTACACACACCTATACAGACAGATTTTGTTCACAGAGTGAATCATATTTGAAGCAATCAGGGGCTTTGTGGCAACACGTGTGTGAAGCAGGGTTACTATTTTCAGTGTGGGAAAGAACTTGCGGCTGGCAGTGGTATACGAGAGAACCACTTTTCCCTATAGATGCTCTTTGCTGCTGCGTGTAGAAGCAGAGAAGGAATATGGTTAATTTATGAAAGTGACTCTGAGTCAAGAGCTGCTTCTCTAAAGTGTAAGACTGTGAGAAAAGACGGCGAATGTGTCTCGGAACAACGCTTTTGCACAACGTGGAGATGGATGCAGTCAGGTGCACATGGTGGAGGGCATCGTTCCCAGTGATGAGCTCACCTCCGGGTATCAGTGGTCAACATGTCCTTGTCACCCTTGGCGAGATGGCAACTCGTGACCCTGCCTTTTGGAGTTGACAAGAGCAGCTCAGGAGGACAGCGGAAATCAATTGTGTCTGATGCAGTGGAGACGGGTCAAAAGGCAACGACAAAAAAAGAGGGTGAGGGGAAGATAGGCTGGCAATGACAACCCTCTTTCATCATCCTCTCATCTGCAATGTTGATTTGCTCTTTTCTTACAAAGAAACTTGCTTTATGTGAATAAAACTGACTGTAGAGGTGAATTTCCCCTTTGGGGATTTATAAAGTAATTCTTCTCTTTGTGTATAGCCTGCAGAGCAAGGATAAACAGAAGCATGATCAATTTCCATCGATGATCTTTCGCTGACCTTTATACTTTGGCTGCACAGAAAAATAGCACACATTTTTTTTTTATTTTCCAGTGTTTAAAGATTTAAAATGAGCAACCAAAACATAAAAATATTTTCTCACTGCATTAGTTTTATTTGCCCTGTCTGCGCTATCTCTCGGATGCACTGGTTTCATCAGAGAGTCAAGTCCAGTTGAGTTGAGTCGGGTTGTTTTCTCTCTCTAAAAGGGTTAGATTAGCAGAGATTTATTTTCTAACAGATCTTGTTCGGTATATGATCAAAAAAATGCCCAGTGGACCTAATTAGCAGTCTGAGATAGCTAGTGTATATTACCTCTGACCATCACGTGGTCTTCAAAGAGCCTCGCTTGGCTCTTTATTAAAAGTTCTCAGTCTGAAGCGTACTGTCTGATTATTCTGGTAAATAATAAGCGAGTGTGTGTGATCGTCACAGCTGGAGGCCTTTTTTTTTTTTGAGAAGGGGATGGCTATATATGATACTTTACTGCATCCAGCTCACTTTGAGGAAAATCCATAATTTATTGACTTTGCGATCATTTTAGCAATTCTCTGAACCATTTAAGAAACCTTGTTATTAATTATTTATTGGCTGCATTTGAATCCACAAGCGCAGCAGAATCTTTGGGTCTTTTGGGAGATAACAGAATAATTTATGTGCCTGAGCTATATATTTGAGTGAGAAATGGTTTCAGTTATGTAAGGGTGTTGCTGCTGTCAGACTGTATAATAGCACCCGGGAGTCTTTACACCTTACAGGAGATATTGTGGCAAACTATGTTTTTGCCTTCCTTTGGTCTTTTGACTGGATTCAATGAAGCAAACCACTGGAGTCTGAATTCTAAAAGCCAAAATAGGTTTTGGTCTTTTTATTATATTGACGGAGCATAGCGAGTATCAAAAGTGCACTTAATATTTATAAAAATCTTTTATATTTTATGTCTCTTTTATATGTTTTGTGCTATTTATGTATATTAAAAACAGGAAGGAGTAAGGATGTTATCTTGAGCAACATCCTTGATAAAACCAATTGCACTACATAAAATTTGAAAGAATAATTTATACACAAATTAAATTTTAAGAGACGCTAATAAAGCCCCAAAACAAAAAGAGTTTTTTTTTTTTTTACAGAATAATTCTCATCGTTTGCTTCCGTTGGTAAATTGCAGGCCGCTCTAAGTCATTTTGCAGCTGGTTGCAAAGCTGATTTCACCGATCATTGTTCTGTGTCATTACCGCTGAGACGCCGTTGATTGAGCCTCTGACTGATCCTGATTACAGTGAATACTGCACAGTCATTGTTTCTCCTCCAAGGAGAACTACATTCGTCTCAATATGAAGCTGAGGCAAACTGCCGCGTAATAAGAGTGTAATTTCCGCTTACCAGATATGCCACGGAGTGTTATTAAGAAGTAACCTTTAATTTACACAGAGAATGGAGGTGGCGTTTGTTCCCATTGAAATATCAGGTTCTTAACCTTTCCTTTCTAATTGGTTCTGTCTTGATCAATACTGTAAACAGCCAATGTTATTGTATTGTACTAGCTAAATAAAACACTCCAGCAATCTGATTTATTTCAATGTCTTTTATGCGTTTACAGCATTTTCTGCAAAGCTACTAGTACAAGTAAGATGTTATTCATCTGGAGCACATTGTTTCATGCACAAATAGATGTACTATACATCTCCTTTTACAGAATTATTACACACAGAGCAAGTAGGTCTGGAAGCAGTAGATATCTAATCCTGTTGTGTTACCATTTATGTATAAAGGAATACTTTGGGAAATACACTTATTTGATTCTGCAGGCCTACGCTAAAGTTATGAAGCGAGAGCCAAAAGATGGTTAGCTTAACTTGACTGCTAGCAGAGGTAAACAGCTAACAGCATGAGTGCCACCATGTTCAAAACATGCAGACCTCTTGGATGCCACTATGGTCGATAAAACATGATAAAGTGCCCTGATAAAACCCTGATTAAGCTCCTCAATATACGTACAGCTCATTCTCATTGACATCAACACACGTGTCTTTGTGAAATAAATAGTTAAACTGTTCATAGTTCCTCGTGTGTTTTATTACAGAGGTGTAGTAGTTATAGTCATATAAAATACAAGTTTAAGCTTATCCAGGATTTGTAACTGTTTGACCATTACAGCATCACAACTTCCTGCACACAGCTGCCCCAGTGATTAGATGATGGCCATTTTTTTATGCCCCTCAGACAGTCTGAGAACACCACTGAAGACAGATACAGCTCGCAAGATTTGCACGCTGGACAGGCCCTTGCTTAGTGTTCTGAATTGAGCAAAAGTGTTATTCAATTCTATTTTTCATTACTAGATAGAAGAATGTGTCTCAAGAGTAACACGGTCCTGCTTTAAACAAAATATAACATGTTAATCAGTGTCAGTGGGTTTTTTTTTTCAACCTTTGGACAGGGCAAAGCTAGCTGCTTGTTTAAGCTAGTCACCTGCTGGCTCGCTTTATATTTAGCATACAGATGTAAAATTGATCCTTTCATTTAACTTTTGGCAAGAAAGTGAATAAATATATTTACATTTACAATGCTGGCGATTTTCAACTAGTAGTCACTTGGCCGTTTTTGTTTTATAGCAACAACAGACCAAACGTCAAGAGTCTACAGGGTTTTTACTCCAACCAGTCATGATTAAAACTGCTTTCACGGATTCATGCCAAATAAGAACTGATCAGACACAAGCAGTTTGTTGTGGTGAGAGAAAAAAAAGCCACACACAAAATGCCTTGAATCAGCCCCAATTATAATTCAAGTCATACTTTGACATTAGCCGCTAGAAATGCCTCCGGCCATTTGAGTTTGTTAGCTACAGTTGGCAAAGGTCAAGGTTAAACTAAATTTCCTCATCATGGGTCAGATAATTGATATGTGAAGACATAATACAAGAAAGTTTTTTCTCTTTATCTTTTATTAAAATGTATTTTTTTAAGGCAATACAGCCAACACACAACTAAAAACATGATTTTATTTTTGTTGTCACACTCATTGCACACATGTGGTACATGGATTTATAAGAGGAACGTGATTCAGCTTTATCGTTCAGAGGTGTCACATCAGGAAATTAAATGTGTTATAGGTACAGAGGCAAGGGCATACGCACAGATATTATGAGGTGTGTGTGTGTGTGTGTGTGTGTGTGTAGGTGTGTGTGTGTGTGTGTGTGTTTGCTTGTGTGTATCAAATCCAGCTGGACCAAAGCTGTCAGGAATGATTGCACACTACATTAAACCCTCACGTGGAGGAGACATATTGTGGGTGTCCCTGTCCTCTTCGATCCTCACTGGGACAATTTGAGAGCCCAGAAAGGAGAAAGAAATCACGGGAGGGATGAACTGTGAGGTGAGGGAGAGAGAGAGAGAGAGAGAGAGAGAGAGAGAGGAGGCGCCACCATCGACTGCAGCAGGAGAAGCGGAGGAAAAGGGGGAGGGCAGAGTGGTGATGAGGGACAGTGAGGGAGCTGGAGAGAAAGAGAGAGAAGGGGAGGGGAGGCTGCATCTGCTCACTGCAGAGCCTTTCATTGATAAAGTAGCGTTGGTGTGAGCCAGAGGACTGCAGCTGGACACATCACACACGCCTCATCATGCTCTCACACACACACTTCCTGGGGGTTTGTTTACAGGCTGACACCACGGCGGCATCAGTGCATTCACTCACGGTGCCCTCCAAACAACGGCACCACTGAGGACACACACACTAATGAACACAGTGACTTATTGAAGCGGACGGGATCATCATCATCATCATCATCAACCTCCTCTTCTCTCTCCACCCTCTTTTGGGTATGTGGGCATAATTAAGGGGTGGTGGGGGGGAGGAGGACACCTGTAACTGCGGAGCAGGAGTTGGTGCGTCTGATCTGGGACCAGTTTTCGGAGGAGTCCTCGGGTAAAAACAGGCTGTTAAAGCTGCAGCGGAACCAGCCAACACACCGGCATAAAGGTATGGATGCATACACACACACACACACACTTTGGAGGGATATGTAAACACACTCATTTGTCATGGATAAACTTCACACATCAGGCAGTTCAATGAGATGCTTTCTGTCAGACTCCGGGTTGTAAACAGAGCTGTTTCCTCCTCACAGCAACAGGAGCTGCTACCTTCCTCCTCCTCTTCCTCCCCCATCTGTTTGTGTGCATCTTCCTCTCTTACTTCCACCCTATCTTTATCTCCATCCTGACACCTAGTTGTTCCAGTAATCTCATTCTCATTGCAGCATCCTGCCTCTCTCTCCCTCACATTTTGGTTCCATCTGCCTCCTCCACCTCCACCTCCACCTCCACCTCCACCTCCACCTCCTCTCTACACTCTCCTCCTCGCATCCTCTGTTTGCCACCTCTCTCCCTCAGCATCCCTCTCATTTGCTGTCCCACACTTGTCTCAGCAGAAAGCCACAGCTTTGTCCTCATGTCTTAAACAACTCCCTCTCTCTTTCGCTCCCTGTCAGTGTGTCCGTCATCCTGGGATCTACGGAGGCAAGCGGAGTGCCGGTGTCGGCCATGAAGCTGGTGAACGGAGGGGGA
This sequence comes from Argyrosomus regius, assembly GCA_946959425.1. Taxonomy (NCBI): domain Eukaryota; kingdom Metazoa; phylum Chordata; class Actinopteri; family Sciaenidae; genus Argyrosomus; species Argyrosomus regius. Next base: position 13,512,496 of record OX336901.1, on the reverse strand, counting down.
GGAGGAGGAGGAGGAGGAGGTGGAGGCGGCGGCAGCGGGGGAGGAGGTGGCGGGGGAGGCGGAGGAGGTGCAGGAGTGGGAGCAGGGGGAGAGAAGACTGCCTTTTCCTTTAAGAAGTGCTCAGCGTTCCAGTTTGTCAAGAGAAAGGTGAGTTTGGATGACACACACACACACATACTGTATATTTTGGGATGGATACACATGCACCTACACAACCAGAGAGGTATATTGGCTGAGAGAGGAGGTGTCACAGCTGGAGTGTTCCCTCTCTCTCTCTTTGTGTGTGTGTGTGTGCGCGCGTGCCAGAGATGATGTCATTGTGAGAGCTAAGCCTCACTAATCAGGCGAAAGATTCAGCTCCCTGTGTGTCTGCGTTTACTGTGTGTGCATGTGTGTGTGCTGCAGAGCACTGTTGCATTACAGAACCCACAAGTGTTTGTTGTGTAGAAATCATGACATCATTGAGCTGGCGAGGTCCTCTACTTTAGGATCTACTCAGCATATCCTGCATTATGCTGCAGTGCCGTCCTGTCACAAGGCTCATTTCCTTTGTAACCTTAATGGTTTGCATTAAACTGACTCCTTGCTTGGTGAGTGTGTGTGTGTGTGTGTGTGTGTAATGAGTGTGTGTGTGTGTGCTGACTTTTCCAAAAACAAAAGTACAATCCAGTGATTGAATGGACTACAAAACTGCACTTGGAGGACATTTTGGTGCAGCTTTCTAATTAGATAAACATAAAGGTTTTATAAGTTGAAACTAATGGCTTTAGTAATGGTCAATAAATCGCCGGTTGTCTTTCTAACTAGGAGTTTATTAACATTTACAACTGCAGGTGTTTTTGCACCCTCCCTCCCCCTAAATAACTTCATTTAAACTACAGTTATGAATACTTTTAATGTTCACAGCAGCATTATACTGTCATATATATGTTTGATTAAAGAGGTAAGATCAGGTTCTCAAACTACTGACTTTATGTAATGAATAACAGTTCATTACGTCTAATGACTAGTTAACCATTGTAACTGCAGACATGGGAACGTATTAATGACTTACTCACTTTCTAATAAGCCATAGTGAGTTGTAATAAATAAAGGGTCATTGTTGCTTACCGTTAAGATGAGAGAAAGAGCTGGCTAAAAGTAAAAGAAAGGTTTGCTAGAGGATGATATGAACCAGAGATTTCCACAATCAAGCACCTAAAAGTTCTTCTAATGCTACTCACGTATTGCTACACAATGAAGCATTAATAATTATTTACAATAACAAAGCCATCAATTAGAGCTTGCTAACCTCTGATGAAGTGTTAGAACGTAGTAGATTGTCTTGCGCTTAAAATATATGCATGCATAAGACACATAGATGTAGATGCAGTTGATGTATCCATCAACAGCAAATTAATCCGCATCTATTTGGATAAATTATTAATCATTTAGTCATCAGTTATCATCACTCCTTAAAAGTAAAAAATGCGAAACAATCTTCTGACTTTTCCAAATTGAAATATTTGCTGATTTTCTTACCTCACTGTGACTGAATGTCTTTGGATTTGTGGAAGTGTGTGATGACGTCAGCTTTTTAAAATATATTTACTGATATTTTTCAGAAATGCAAAAGTTTTTCAAAAGAGAGGTCATGCATAAGGATGCCCATTGTTACCCTATGAACTAATGCCATGAGGTTGATAAACTAAAACACTAAAATATGCAAATTACAGCAAATTTCAGTGACACAATCAGGTGTTTGTTGGACCGGTGTGCTTCAGTATATACTATAATCTGTCTAAACCTCTATTAGCATTTGTTGCACTCACTCAAAATATGCCACGCTTGACAAACAGTTCAACTTCTGCTTCCTCAAATCTGAATAATTTTCAGCCGATTTACATGAGATCAAAAGCAATATAACTGCGGGGTATGACAGGCAGGAAATGACTTACATTACTTCCAGCTTGTGGAGGAGAGGTGGGTTGATGCATTCACTCAATAATCATTGTATTGCTTTGGGAATACGGCACAACATTATTTTTTCCATTATTCAAATGGTGTAATATAATAAGTGAGATAATAAAGTAAGGGTTTATTACACAGGTCGTTGTGTTCAAGTACCACATCTTCCCCTTAAGGCACTGAATATGTTCCAGGATATCAACAAACTGGTAACAATCAACATTCTTTTATGCACTTGATAAATACTTAATAAATATCCTTTAGCTTTAGGTTGCCGGGTAGATTTAGACACATTTCTAGTCTGGTTGTATCATGGCTGTGTGTTCTTGCTTGCTTGCATGAGGGTTGTCCACAAAGTGTGTGTTATTGTGTGTGTTGGTCTCAGATGGTGTACAGTATGGTGTGGATCACCGATGACTCGGCTGGTTCATATGGGCAGATTGTGTTGTGTTAACACCCACGCACCCACACACATGCACTCCCACAGGCACATTCTGCTGCGACGAGTCTTTTCTCCCGTGGGAGAAAATTTGTTTTATATTCACGCACACTTTATCTATCTATCTATCTATCTATCTATCTATCTATCTATCTATCTATCTATCTATCTATCTATCTATCTATCTATCTATTTATTTATTTTTTGGCTTTATTTTCCATATTTTTCCATCTTTTTAAATAAAACCATAAAACCTATCATGCTCCACCATAGCCAGAAAAACAGAAGCTGCCAGATATGCATCAGCTCACAGCCCCAAATCAGAATGAATGCCCGCTGCTGCTGTTTCAGGGTTCATTTGTCTCTCTATTTTGGTCTAAATAGGCCTAATCACATAATGGGGAGAGTCCAGACAGAGCACTGTTCCATACAAATGAGTAAGGGAAATGATGGAAGGAAATATAATATCAATGGCTGTGTGTGTGTGTGTGTGTGTTGTTGTTTCTTTTGTATGTGAGTTTGGATTTGTACATTTCAGATAAGATGCACAGACACCGATCAAAAATGAAGCCATTTGAGCAATCAATGGAATTTTTTGGAATGCAATTTTGAAACTCCCCAGAGTTACATCAAAATACAGTCAGCGGCCTTTGAGATATGAAGTGTTACACATGGACAAACGCACCCATCGAAAACATGATGTAATGAATAGCTCTTCACTGAGTTTTAAAGTGGGCTACAGAAAGGAAAACACATTCCCGCTGCCGCTGCTGTGAGCGCCGTGTTTTTCGTGCCTGAGGTGAATAAGTGTTAAGCTTGGGATGGCACCTCTCATCAGTTTCATTGTCAGAGTGACACGTTGAACAAGTGGTATGACAGCACACTGTTTGATCCGCGGAATAATGTCAAGACACGATGGTGAATAACAAAGGGAAAAAAACAACTTGGATGTTACGTCGATCACATGTAGACTCGCTTCATGTTATGTGTGAAGGAACTACTTATTTTAGGTGTGTGTCATCCGTGCTTGCCCTACTGGTTTGTTTTTGCTTTGACTCGCTTGGCTGTTTTCCTTTAGACCCGACATGCCTTGACATGCTGTCTGGCTACCCTTCGACTTAGGCATTCAATCTCAGTGTGTGTGTTTGTGTGCATGTCACAGCTGTCTGTACAGTCACACGCAGTGCGTGTTTGCTAAATGTTCGACCCGCTCAGCAGGACGGGATTACAAGGCTTCTTGTGAAAACGTCTGTTTTGGTCTCCCATGTGTCCCCTTTTTTCTGGTTCCTCTCTCCATGTTTCTTCCCCCCCCCAAAAAAACACACACACCTATACACACCCTGAGTATTACAGTTAGTGACCGTGCTTTTCTGGGAAGTCTTAGTCACTGCAGGAGTGATATGTTTATGCAATGTGCTTGCAGGCACCAACTTGTGCATGTGTTGGCGATAACTCACCATTAAAAACACAATGCCTCGCTTTATTGTTGGCTCTGTGTGGCTACATAATGTAAACATCTGTGAGCGGCAGTAGAAATGTTTTAATTTGTGATCATTTATCATCCACACATGGATTGAAGTCCCCATCTGCAGAGAGAAGTGTTTGTTCAGTCAGTCAGGCAAGTTGAAAGATTTTTCAGCTTCATCATCTTTGTAGGTGCTATCTGCTTTGTGTCACCAACATGCGACAGGTGTGTGTGCATGTATGTATTCTCTGATTCATGTGTTCAAAGTGCGGCAGAGCAGAGAATAAATCTGTGCCTCTTTGAAGTGCAACTCTCTTTATATGTGTGTGTGTGTGTGTGTGTGTCCCTCTTGAACTGACATGTAATCAGGGATAACATGAGAAACTCCTCCTTCTCTGATCAAAAGAGCAGCTGGCAGGGTTGACAGTGAGTGTGTGTGTTTGTGGATCACCTGTGCGAGTGCTTACAATAATACTAATAAGAGAAAGTAAAAGTGAGATCAAACCAACCTTTTTTTTTTTTAAATGACTTTTGACGCCAACACTTCTGTCCCTCACAGGTACGAAGATGGATGAGGAACCCTAAGGTGAGCGTGGAGAAGGCCCAAGGAAAGGGCCTCCTTTACCCCTGTCCAAAGTGTCCGCTGGCCGAGGACCTGTGGTACACGCATTTCCCCTCGCCTTATGGCTGCTGTCACTACAATGGTCTGCAGGGCGGCCAGTACTACCACCAGGAGCCGTGCTCGCCGTGCCCTGCCAGTGGGCAAACCAGCGGCCATGACAAGAGCAAGGGCTGCAAGGTAAAGGGAAAAACAAACAGAGAGTGAGAGTGTGTGTCTCCATGAATGCATTTATTCATTTAGTCATACTTTGTCATCACACATAGCTGTAGGCAATGAGTGATATCTTATTACTCATTATTAATATCACTCTTATAACATCACTGTATGGCAACAAACTAACTTTTTTGGCTTGGGTACCTAAAACAAAGCAGTTTCTACATGAAAATGCAAAAATTAGAGGGATATCTGAAGATATTTATATCATTTTGTGTAGAATATCTTTTTTCTTCTTTCACATCCCATTAATCATCTCATGTCCACTCAGATTTATCTTGTGACTCCAAGGTGGCCCCATGTTGGAAACCACTGGGTCAGACATTCAAACAGGTTAAACAAACCAAACTAAAGAATAGTTCAACCATATTATCTCATTTTATTCTGAAGGTACAACTGAAAGCAAACACACTGCAATGTGTTACCAATAATCTTTTACTTTTAAGTTTCATACTGTGGGTCAAAGTTTAAGCTCGGCCTGTAAACTGTTCATCCTTTCACCACTGATTTCTTTCCCAGTTGGACTAACCTCTTAGTCTTTTTAACCATGTTGCCACATTCCCATATCCAAGCAATTAACTCGATGAGTACAGCATGATGAATACCAATCGGAATGATGGTAAAGACTCCAAAATTAAACCTAAGTTGTAATAAAATGAAAATATATATAAACTCGGGCTGACCAAACATTTCCACTGGATATCTCAGACGTTGAAAAGAGGCCAGATGTGTACAGAATAATGCATGTAGAATATTTCCATTTGATGTAATAGCACAGTTGAATTGTAAAAACCTGTCTTTAAATTGCACAAACCTCAACAAACTATTTTTAGTTTATGATTTTTAGTAATTATTAAAAATCTTAATAAGATTTCCTTACCGCTGGCACAAAAATGCTGTGATGTTCTGTTGTGGTGGAACAAGTAGATGTCCAAAATACTGTATATTTGATGTTGTTATACTGTGTAAAATACTTTTAACGAATAAGGACAATGTGACCTATTTCATAATATGGGATACACACACCACCATCCTCTCACCACAAATCTCACTGTAACAACACTTGACTCTTTTTTCAGAGCTCTGTTTGCCCATTAGCGCTCATTGCAAAAAGTCAGAGTGGCATATTAGTTACTAACAAGACTCTCGACATTATTTTGTATGTCTTTATCCTCAATTTAAGCAACATGAAGACTAAGGCGACTGAAGACTGGGTGCTTTTTTCAAAGACCCCCTTGTTGTTGTTGTTGTTGTTGTTGTTGATCGCCACAGGCTGGTGTTCCTGAAATTAGAGCAGGAGGCAAACAGCATATTCAGCAGGGAGCATGAACACTGTATTAAAAATTAAACACAAAAATGTAAAAATGAGCAACGTTGCGTGGAACAGTGCTGTCAACAAACGCCTTTTCCCCAAACGCAAACCAGCCCATTCACACTAATGCTGCTGCAGGTTGTCCTTGGTTATGCAACTGCAATCATAATAGCGATCCCACTCCTATCAATCATCATACCCATCAATTGGTTCGCCGCTCCCGTGGTGTGTGTGTGTGTGTGTGTGTTTCCTCAGTCCCACGGGCGACAGGAGAGAATGAGTCATCACTGTCCCAGTGAGACAAAGCCACACTGTATTGTATGTGTTTGCGTGTGTGTGTGTGTGTGTGTGTGTGTGTGTGTGTGTGTGCACTGAAACACAATGTTAAAGTCTGGGAGAATATAAAACAGGACTGCGTCGTTGTCCATCACTCCATTCTCTTTCCTGTAGCCGCTTTTTCCATTTTTGTTTCATTTGCCGTTGTGTCTCACTCTATCTCTCCATCAATTCCACCTCTTGCCCTCGCAACCAATAGATCTGTCACTAATGTCTCACTGGAGATAACGTGTGTGTGTGTGTGCGTGTGTTGAATTAATGGCTGTTGCGGCTCGGTGGGAGCAGGCTGGGGTGGGGGTTTAAAGTGGAGGTGGTTGGGGGGGTGGCTCGGTGGTGAGTCATAGCTACTTTTCACTGTGTGGTGTGTGGTGTATGTGAAGTCAAGCCAATGTGGAGTTAAAATGGACTGGCCTCTAGTGCCCTGCTCAAATCTCATATTTGGTTTTAACTCCATAAATGATTGACCACATTTAAACTGGAAACTTACAACATTCAGTAGCAGCTAGGGGCATATTCTAAATAAGGACTCGAATGTACTCTCCTTTATTTGACTTTGTGCGGCGTTGCCAAATACCCAAGACAAAAACTTCAGCACACAGACGTCATGTTCTGTCACTGTTCCCTACACATTGTACCATATCACGGCACACTCCGTCCAAACACTAAACAAGTCGGGCCCTCAAAGTTAGTTTGCCAAACACTTGCAGAGCGTGACACTTGTTCAACAAATGAAACAGTAACAGAAACATTTCCCTCTCATGCCAAACACGCTGCTCTGTTCTCGTGGGGGCCACCCGCGGCCCCGACTCAAATGCAAATGAGCAAAGCTTCACTATGAAGTTTGTCAGGCCATCAAAGTGAACCATATCGGTCGCTGTCTAACAAGTGTTCTCAGGCTCGGACTTAAGAAAGTGGGGCGATGATGCAGAGAGGCTGCTGTCACATTTCAGAGGAGGGGGAGATGAATGAGACACAAGATGTTGACAGTGTCAGCTTACTCTTAAGTTTGCAGGGACAGAAGGAAAAGCTCTGGGGACATGTGTCAAAGTCTGATGCTCCTTATGCTTTACTGTTTGTGCTGTTGTAAATGTAGAATTACATTACCGCCTTAAGTGTTCACTCTCGCTTCTCTCACTGTAGCTTTTCTGTATTATTACTCATTGTGAGCAGAAGCTTTTGAAATTGTTAATCTGTACTTGGCCACAAAATGCACTCGATTGTTGCCAGAGGTGCTGCATCAGAACTGAAATGAAAGTTTTCACTAATCCCTCGTAGGCAAAAAATAAACTCTCTAGTATTTGAATTAATATACGCACATTTTTCCTACGTTGTTCGCTCTCCAAAAAGGCCTCTCTGACAGATTGCCCACCTCCACCTCCTCCTCATTAAAAACCTATCGCAGCACCTTTTTTTTTTGTTTCATTACAAAGCATCAGCACCATTTAAAATGCAGGCGGCCTTGACCCAGTGCTTTGCATAGCCTTCACCCACTGCTGCTTTCAATGAGTCGATCAGAGCCAAAGCTAAATATAAAGCAACTTTATGACGCTGATCTTATTATATTGTCAAATCAGTGTACTAAGTTTATGACCACCTTTTTCCATTGGGTGATAAATGGAGGAGGCGACGTTTACTGTAAGCACGAGGCACGATGGGTAATGGGGGTGTTTGGAAGAGATTAGAATTAAAAATGGACAATAATGGCTGGACAGGAAAAATGAGAGCAGCTGAGGATTTGGTGGAGCTGAGAGGAGAGACATAAACAGGGTAAATAGCAGTGATAGAAAGAGAGAGAGAGAGAGATGAGAAGAGCTGAGAGGACAGTTTTATTAGAAGATAGAGGATGAGGTCAGAGCATCTGCCCCACTGTCAGAGCATGACCAGAAATCAAAAGCATATAAATCCTCTTGATAAGGACGTCCTGTACTGTCCCAAGTGCACAGCAACAGACACACACACACACACACACACACACAAAGCTAGTGCAAACGCAGCCTTTCCACTAATCTCTTACATCAAGCCTGTACTGTTCTTGATGAAAACTTAATTAAATGCGAAAAGAACATGAACTTCTGCTGACTGCTCGTTGTCCTGACATGTTATCTCTCTTGTCATACAGTTGTTTCAGTGGATATTCTTCTACACTCTTTTACACGGACTTTGCTAACACTTTAGCTTACAGCCCACAAATTCCAGTGTAAATATTTTGCACATAAAGGGCACCAATACTGACTGTAAAGTAAAATAGTGTCAAAGGGACAACTTTATTAATATAATAAAGCAGCTTTCTCCTACATTTTCAGTGATTTGTCCTGATGGCAGTGTGCTATCACTAAAAAGTAACAGCCACTAACTGAGCATGCCTTAAAACAGCTCTCACAGAGGACATGGCAACCATGTATACATGGCATAGATACAGTATTAATATTTATAAAGGTACACCCTTCCTCCCATGATTAGTTTATTGTTCTTCATCAACATCAAGCATGTACATTACATTGATAATAGGAAGTACTCCACTGTAAAACTTTAACACTGAAAATTCCTCAAGATAATATTTTTTAAGTAAAAGAGCCATGAAGTTGCTGAGCCGTTGTACTGTCGAAATAATTATTAGTGCAACGATTTGAGGGCCAATCAAGCTCTAAGTTTTGGAACCATAATTTGGGGACTTTTGAGAATGTAAACAGGAAGTATGGTGCTGCCTTAGAGTTAAGCACTGTTAAATTATCTATTAGCAGTTCCTGTTTTCAATGTATCCATGGATGTGCTGTTGGTGGTTTACTTTGATACTGAAGAAAACTTGATGATTCTTGGGCGAGTTTTGGAGTTATAAGGATGATCTTCTTAAAGATGATTTCTAAGCAGATTCATTTCCCTTTATGAAATCTGAGATAAAGGTATCAGGAAGTGTAAGTCACACTGAGTATGTAGGTCATGTCCGTGCGTGTTGAAATTTGACTTATGATTCAGGTTGTGGGTCAGGTTATGACTTGCAGCAATTGGGCGTTGTAGGTTTTAATGATTGCCACAGTCACCAGCTGCTTTAACTGCTGGCCATTTTGGTGAACAAGTCAAACTACAATAACTAACTTGCCCTTTTGTGTTTAAAACAGCCACCGTAGTTTCTCCTGCACACTAGGAAGGAGATGTTGAAACAAGGGGCTTGCAATCAGCAACTACACTGCTAGGTGCCACTAAATTCTACACACTGGTTAGAGATTTCTTTCAGGATACACCAGTTTTCAGTCCATGATTGCTACAGTGTAAATTGCATAATTGAAACTTCTCACCAAGTCAGATACAAGAGAACAACAAATATAAACAAAACATAACAGCAAAGCGACTTTATTATATTCTGTTTTTATATAATGTATCATATAAGCTCACCGACATTATACCCATTTCCTTATGGCTTGTTCTGGGTATACATCAGGTGATAGTGTTGTTAATCAGTCAGTGTACTCAGGATAGTTTAAACACCAACTTGACCAGAAAGGCCTGACCCATTCCAGTCCCATTTGTGTTTACTGTCCAAAACGCATTCATGCAGCAGAATGAGAAAGAAAGAGGACAGGAGAGAGGACAGGAGAGAGGAGGAAGGCAGGAAGTGAAGCAAAGAAGACTGGGGCGTGAAGAAATCCAAGGAGATGAGAGAAGCCAAGCGTGTCCAAGAAGAACAGTGATTTTTATCTAGTCCCATGCAGCCTGTGCGATGTCGGTGACTATTGATTAGATCTCAGCTGAAAGTGGTGGTACAAAGTAGAGGGCGAAAAAACTGCATGTGAATTTTTAGAAATTTGCTTGGATGCAAAAAAATGGTTTACCTCATTTGTCAGTGAGGTAAGCTCACCTTGTTAATGTTTTGTTCGAGTCAGCTGGAACAAAAAGTGTGATCACACCGCACCTTTGCCCAGCTCAGATGATCAGTGGGTCACAGGCATTTTAAAACATGTTTCTAATCTATAAATTGGCTGTACCGTTTTGTTCTCCACGGAGACAAAACAGAGAGAGAGACGACCTGTGAAATCCACCACTCTTGTTCACCCTCAGCAGTGACAAGGCCCTGCAGGCTAAGCTCTGCTCCACGAATGCTAATGCATTGTGTCTGAGTCAGTGAATGAGACCTGGAGGAGACCATGATTGTAAGCTGATTTCAAGTGAGACTGTGAATTGATGACAAGTACAAACACAATCCAAGTCTTTCATCAGACAAGTCAGAGGGGTTTAGAAGCAGAAGGGCCCACACCTTTGGCCTACATATTGGCTGTTAAAATCACCTTCTTAGAAAAAGATTTCCCACATTTATGGCACTTCATGTTTTCTCTGTAATGTGAGAAGACGTTTTCTGCTGGACTCTGAACTCCAGACTTTGGTTCTTGACGTAGTCTTATCTGTGAAGTGCTGTGGGGTTGTGCGATCTGGGAGGCAGTAGATCTCAGGCAGTTCACTTCTTAATGGAGCTAATGGTTAATGACTTGTGTGTCATATTCAAAGGTCACACCACTTTACCAGTGACCTTTTACGAGCACTCCACTGACATCTTAGAGACAAGGACACGAACTCTGGACTCTCAGACGTCTCCCACGCGGCTGTTTAAAGGTCCAGAGTGTCATATTAAGGGAGCTCTATTTACAGAATATGGCAGAAATTAAATATAAAATGCATATGTATATTTTAATATCGTAATAAAGGTGTATAATCACCTGAAAATAACATGTTTTCCTGTTTTTATTACTTTATAATGAGCCTGCAGCTCAAGAGGACGCTGCAGCTCCTCTTCCATGGAGTCCACCATGTTTCTACAGTATTATGTCATGGACAAAACAAACACTGGCTCTAGATTTTCGCACAATTTGCAACCACTGTAGTTTCTCCTTCATTCTGGGAAGGAGAGGGTGAGGCGAGGTGGTTGCAGTCAACAACTACACTACTTCTAAAACAACACACACTACATTTAAATTTAAACTTTGAACAGTGGGTGGGAAATGTAATGATTTTGTGTTTTTTCAACAATATTTAGGTCAATATTATGAAGCTATGGTAGACTGATAATACCCCACCAAGAACAGTGGGCTGGAAAGCTACTAGACACTCTGATACAGTCTCAGCAAAAATGTCTCATTTATTGCAGAGCTGTTGTATTGGATAACTAGGTGCACCTAATAAACTGCTGAACTTTGTTGCTCATGTCTCTCCTGACCAACACTCGGTCCTCTCCTCACTTGCCAAACAGGTTACACAGCCTTTCCAGCTTTAGTTGCATCTGCCATGAATTGCATTACTGTCAAAGTGTTTTTTTTTTCTTAGCTTGTATTGCAAATAACAAGGAATTAAGAGGAACAGCCCACAAGGTCCAATTATATTTGATACAAAGAGTTACACAGACAGTACCCGGAGCCAAAATCCCTTTCCAAGTTGTTGGCTTGCATACTGTACCAATACCAGGGAGAAATGCCTCTCATTCCAAACTTCTGTTTGTACTCTTTTGAATAGTTTAGCTAATTTACTCAAAACTTCTTTTAAACTTGTTAAAGACCTCCGCACACATTCATTCACTCATTACAGATGCCACAAGTCTTTCAAATTCTGTGCTTAGTAATGCAACTGGTGAGGTGCCAGCTGAGCATTGGTGTAATGCCAGTTTGGCAAACTTCCAGCTCCTACTTGTCCTGGCAGTACCTGATATCATCAACTGGGGTTGTTGTTGAGAACCTTGACTTTTGTGTCATCTATACTTGGTTGTTCCTCTATTAAAATTACACCCTATATCCTTTACAACCTTGATATTTCCCTGCCAACATCCATTGCCTTCCTTATTGTTATGACTCATATTTTTTCCTTGTCTGATTTAAACATATTTAAACGGCATTTAAATGAGGGATCTCTCCCAGGGTCTGGAAAGCAGTTCTAAGCTACCACTGTTTAGCATACACTTAGCAATGGAAAACTGCTAATCCTTTGCTATTCTTTTGTTCCAAAGCCAAGTCCTTTGGCAGTGGAAGAATGTGGTTGGTGTAATAAACTTGGAATTGCTTTTCTTGCATGATCTCTCCGCTTTGCTCACAGTAGATGTATATATACATCATAAAATGGCACACTGTTTTTCTTCCCATTGCTTACTGCAGCATTAAAAGGTTTTCTTTTCCACAGCATGAGAGAGGGGATAAATAAGAATAGAGAAGTAGATAGAGAAGGCACTTCATACCTTGGTTGCAGTTTCCTGGATTTGTTGTGATACAGGGGGATGTGTGAATAAGCTCTGAGGTGTTTCGCCCAACCTCATAACAAGCTAAGGGGGAGCTGAAGAAGGAAAAGTCTATCTGTGTCTGGTTTGATACAGATAACAATAGCAATAGACATATGTAGAGAAAGATACACATCTGCATGACTTGATGTGGTGAAAGTGAAGCAAGTGGAGGTGACAGCTATATTTTTGATAATACTTTCGGGGTTTTAATGCAAGAGTGATTGAAGAAAGGGGTTAAATAATAAATTTAACATCAGAGATGGTGATGTTTTACTTTTCCCAATTAAAATATATGGTCAGATATATTAACTGATAGAAAATGGACTATGTTGTATGTTCACAAGACTCAAAACATCGTTAAAAGAGTTTCTACACCTCCTGTGGATTAAACCCCCTCATACTTTATCAGGGAGATCCACCAGCATCTGTACTTCTCCCTCATGGTCCCCCTCTCCTCCCTCATTCGCTCCCCAGCTCTCTCTGCCGACCTTGGCCCACTAGAAAAAAAAGGGCGCATCCTTCCTTTTCCGTGTCTCATTGTGAGGGAATTTGGGAATTATTGTTGTTCTAATCTACCCTGAGAACCCGGCTAATCCCTCCTTCCATCTTGATGTTCCAGACCTAATGCCAAAAACTGCTGCGCCACAGAGGCTCAGCAGCACCCTGACTTTGCAATGTAACTGTTTTTTCTTCACTCAGCTTTATAGAAAGTGCTCTGTGCACTGGGGGGTTTTTGGGGTTTACAACTCACACTTGACAACTGAGCTTAGGGTTGACCTGATCTGCTTCCACATGGACCAATACGTTTAGTCATGGCATTACTAATGCACAAAAAGCTACTGTACTCTTTTACTGCATACAGCATGTTGTTGCATGGTGTAGGTTTGGATATCTTGGTCTTACTGTTATTCAATTCCCAGTGCAGGTAAAAACAAAGACATTCATTTTGGTTTCTGGTCATAAATCTTTGAGATCCATGAATAAAATTCAATGTAATGCATTGGTAAAAAAAAAAGAAGAGAAATCTAACTTCGAACTAGTCATAGTAAAGATGCAAATTTAGTGCATTGGCTTGCTGTGAAGTTATGAATTACACTGATATCTAGTACTATAGACACATTGGGTTTGGGTCAAGTTTGGACTTGGTGGCGGTCACTCCACCACTAAAATATCTCAACAGTTATTGAATTGCTGTTTTACTGTACATATATATTCATGCTCCCCAGAAGATGAGTCGTACTGATTCTGGCGATACCTTGACTTTTCATAAAATACCACCAGTTATTATTAGTATTGGATGAACTTCGGTGAGCACAAACATCAAAATTTTACTGCCCCATATACTTTGGTTTATAAATAAATAGTTTAATAATATTAACGTTCAGCTTTAGCTAAGCTTTGTGTTTAGTGCTAATTAGCTAATGTTAGCACACTCAGATGATGGTAAATGTTATAACCTCTATATACAGCTAGCTCAACATCAGCATGTTAGCGTTCTCATTGTGAGCATGTTAGCTTACTGATGTTAGCATTCAGCTCAAAGCACCACTGTGCCTAAGTATAGCTCACAGAGCTACTAGCATGGCTATATACTTGCTTATTTATATGGTAATCCACAAATATCTGTGAAATTAATGTCCTATTTTATTATGTAAGGAAGGCAGGAAGGAAGGAAGTTGGCACAAAGTAACCTTTGTAGCAAGTCAAATCATTTTATCTTCAAACATCTGAAATAAGAGAAGTTAGGTCTGTGAATATAGCTTGCAGTGTTTTTAAAGTCAGTCACCTTTGGCAAATTTAGTCTGTGTTCATGCAATGTGAAATATTTGGGTTGTAATTACTATCTCAGTGAGACATGAGGTGAGGCTTAGTGTCAAAACAAAGGAGAATGAAACAAATCTCGATAATAAGCCCCTCAGTGAGTAAATAAGCCCTGTGCAACATAGATATAAACTTCTCTTGCTTCATAGAAATGACGAAGAGAAATATGGGAGAGGAGGCTAAAAAAAGTCCAGGGAGAGGGCAGCTTTTTAACTTCCAAGAAAAGTGGTATGGGTTGATGCACTGAATAATAATATTTTGCCAGGAAGTCAAGGTTCAGAGATCTCAGCACTCCTCAGGATTTAAAGATGAAAAGAGTCAGAGTATGACCCCAGAGGATGAAAATGGCTGCAAAGACGAAAGCCGCTTAGGGTCAATATCCCAATCTTGAAATTCTTAAACTCACCCCTTGGTCAGTTTCCCTGTTCAACAATAACACAACAGTTCTCTCCGTCCGGCCGTCTTCGTTCTCAGATGCTCTCATTTTTCAGGTTGACTCTCTCTCTCTCTCTCTCTTTGGCTCTGAACACTGTTTCTGAGACTTAATCTCCTGTGAGACACACTGTAGTTGGTGTTTGAATTCCATTTGAACTGCCTGAATCATAGCTCTTT
The DNA here is from genome assembly GCA_946959425.1 of Argyrosomus regius. Lineage (NCBI taxonomy): Eukaryota > Metazoa > Chordata > Actinopteri > Sciaenidae > Argyrosomus > Argyrosomus regius. The sequence continues at coordinate 13,497,479 of OX336901.1, read as the reverse complement.
GCCTCTCTACCCATTTGGATCTGACACACCCCTTCCCTCATTGATTTTAAGACTTGTGTTTGCCATCTAGGAACAGAAGCAATCGGAAAAAGAAAAGGAGAAGAAAGAGCAGTGACCTCTGTGTTAATAAGCAAGTCTTATCTCTGACAAAGAATGGACGGCTTATGTAAGATTATCTCACACTCTCACTCTCTGTTTATCTTTTTGTCTTTCAAACATATTTTTTTTGTCTCCAAATCTCTGCTTGCACCTCATTCTCTTCTTCTTACTTTATGATCCACACCCACCGATGCTCTCTCGCCTCCCTTCATTTCATTATTCTTTGATGCTCAGACATATGTGGGACATCACACAGCCTCTTATAGGTAGAGTAACAAACCAATGGGAGCTGCTAGAGGACAGGACAAGGCCAAAAGGGGGTTACCAGGAAAGAGTGCCGTCGGCTGGCTAATAACATCACTACAAACACTATCCATCTGCTGTGTGTTGCAGAAAGGCCTTAGGTGGAGGGATTGCTTGTATTTGTTGGACAGAATAACACCCCACAATGCAACAGAGCTGCTGTAAATGCCAGTTTAGACAAGTTTTGAGACTGTTGGACTGGTTGGTTTAGTAAATATCCTATTATATGTTTTTCAGTCACTGCTAGTCTGTTTGTGACCACAGTACCTCTCTGTCAGTGCGTCATTGACACTTTTTCATTTTTTCTGACTGTGAATTACAGCTATAAAGAAGTTATTCCACAGACGTGAATTATATTTTAAAATGTATAAGGACTGTCCAACTCTAAAATCGACTTACTCAACATGCTTGAGTCTCTTAATTAGTCTACTGGAGACTTATATCAGCCTGCTACTGCTTAATGTCCAATAATTACGACTGTAAATATATGCTAGCCTCTTATCAATTCACCACAGTATCCCGGTACCACCCATGACTGGCATTAGCCAGTGGCTGTAAACTGTAAAGCCATTAGACAGCACAATCAAGCTTCAAACTGTATCAAACTTTAGTATTATGGCTGCCTTTACTGTAAACTTAACACATTATATGGGCAAGTTGATACAATAAGACTTAAAGAGGTACTCTAGTGATTTAATATTGCAGAAGAGACAGTATGAAATAAGAATAATCAAAGTCATCTAAAGCCCATTCTCACTTTTAGTCCCTATTATGAGTTACGCTCCCATAACACAGTATCCTCCAACTCCCACAGTGCAACCCAGTAATGTCTTTCATAGACCCGTGATCATAGAGATGGTATCAACAAAAAACGGCATGCAGAAAATTTCCAGGTTTATCAAGCATGTGTACTTACTTAATGTTGTCATGAGCATTTGCCTGAGTTATGTGGTGTGTCCCAACAAGAAGTTCACGATTACAGTGTTTTCATGTTATCATGCAGTACTGTATTTTATGGCTACTGTATGATGGTAAAGGACAAAATCTTATCAATTCTATTTAAAAAAAGGCTTTACATAACTTTGTTTTTTCAAAGATAACATAGAAAACACAGGTGAAGGGTGGTTAAAGAGGTTAGTATAGAGGAGGCAGAGCAAAGGGGTCTGATGAAGTCTGGATATGGTGCGTGTGATGTTTTTATTTCTTGATTTATGGGACTGTGTGGCTGATGTGTACATCCTGGCCTTAGTATGAGACTTTCCCTGGGCTATATTACATCCTGAGTTTATGAGGTGAAGGGACAGATCTTATAGGAGAGGTCTGATGTAACTAATAGCGGGGCCACTGTTGTCTTAAAGGGTCGCAGCACAAAACCAGGTCGGAGGGCAGACACAGGGGTTAAGAGGAAATGGAGTCTGGAAATGCCGTGCATATATCTGTTTGTGCGTGTGTGTGTTTTACTTCCTGTACACATATTATCTCACCCACTGAAGGAATGTATGCTACCTTCTCAGAAAGAGGCCACACAAAAAATGATAATTTGCATGATAAACATGTACAGTTTAGCCTAATAAAGATAAGTTTATGAGTATGTGCATAACTACGATGACATGACGCCTAAAGAAACAATGTTTATGACCCACACAGATAACTCCAATCTGTCCTTAACCTCCTTTGTGTTTATTATTTGCAGCTGGCAATAAATGTGTAAATACATATATAGGCATACACAAACTGAATGTTTGAATTAAATAAAGATATGAATTAGTATGCAAGATATGAAACATGTAGCCACGTGATTTAAAAAGAAATAAACAATGATGAGAAGCAACATCAAATATAGTGTTTGTGTTGTAAATTGAAAGGAAGGTAATTACAGCATTTTGATTTTAAAAAGCTGAAATCCATTAACTAGAAATATAGTATTAGTATTATTATTATTATATAGCATATATAACATGTTTAGCCTATGTAATTCCTTATTACTATCATTATTATTTTGAAGATATGATTACAAAACTGTTCGGGATGGAAACATTTTGCTTTTACTGGGTAAAGTTCAAATGAAACAAATAAAGTGTTGTTTGTAAACTCACAAAAAAGCTGTCAAAAGTTTAGTCTGCTACGTGCATATATTACATAATACGAAGAAATAGGAAGCCAACAGCCGGTTAGCTTAGCATAGCATAGCATAAAGTTTGGAAACAGGGAAACAGCTAGCCTCTGTCTGACTAACAGTGCCCGTGCACCTCACTAATTAACTTCTCATATCTTGTTTGTTTAATTTGTGTAAGATCCAACGCATATAAATGTCAACTGGCTGTTTTACAGGAGGGTTATATGCTGAATATATATGTTTATACTAGGTCCTATGTCTTAGCTCAGAGCAGTAAGTCTCTACTGCAAGACAACCCCCTCCACAAATAGTGAATCATATCCGCTTTTGTACAGATTAAACAAACAAGATGTGACACATTAATTAGTGAACTTTAGAGGTGTGTGAAGGCAGATGTTGTTTCTTTTGGACACAGCTAGCTGTTTCACCCTGTTTCCAGTTTTTGTGCTAAGCTAAGCTAACTGACTGTTGGCTCTAGTCTTATGTTTAATGGACAAATACGATAGTGGTGTCAATCTTCTCATGTATCAGAAGAGCTCAACTATGGTTAAACTATCGTGTAACGATAGGTTAACAATTTCATTTCCACAGTAGACACCGATAAAGGTAGTCCTTACACAAACACACAAACACACAAACACACACTGTTATAACAGAATGGTATCATTTTGTGTTTGACACTCTCAGTAATTGTTTGGATCAGTTCTGTCCTTCCAGTACCGAGCTATAATTATAGTCAAGGGAACGACCATTCACACACGGGAGAAAGTTGTTTTTTTTTGCAGAGTTGCAACTTTGGACTCTAATACACATGTACACACACCCACCTACACATTCACAGTCTCACTCATACACATTTGCTCCTGCCAAGCTGTGGCAATGTAGAGGCCAGAAGAGCAGCAGCCACTGATAGAGACCTTGATAAGACTCATTTGAAAGAGCAGCAGTCACTGAACCCGTCCGCTCTGTGTGCCAAGGACGCCATTTAACTTATATAACAGCCACTCTGGGTCACTGACAAGTACGTCTATGCAATTTGGCTGCCTCAAGAACTATGTGCCCCTTGACCTTAGCTTCCATTGTCCCATATATCTCATATTTCTTCCACACCTCATGTGTGAGAGAGCTTAAAAGGTATTTGTGTTTCATGCTATGATATTCAGCGTCAGCGTTTCTAGTCACATACTAAATAATGATTGAGAAGAGGCGTTTGTGGTGAAATGTCCTCGGGAGAGTGTGTCACTGTGCGGCTGTCACATGAGAGATTACAGCTGAAGCTAACTCATTCACTACCTGCTGTGCAATTCAAATGTGACCCTCAAATATTTTACTTATAAAGTAAAGATGTTGACTCTAGCTAATACCTACATAAGTGGCATTAATCACATTAAACACATGTATTTTTTAGCCCTACTGCTACGTTTACATAGTTTTCATGTTCAAAACTAGAAGACACAATAAATCCACAGCTAGATTGGGTAAAACTTTAAGGTTTTGAAGAGTCTTAAGTATAGTGTTCTTGCTTATTATTTAGGTATGAGCTGTTAAGGGAATAACCTGAAAAAGTTCAGATAAGAAAACACATCAGGCACGGGGTTCAGGTTAGGACTCTTCTTCAGTTACATTAATTACATTATTCTCCAATTACAGGTCAGGAAGTGGAAGATGCTGGCTCGCCATCATGGCGATGGCACAGGAAAGCAGAAGGAAGCAGAGTCAGACGTCCACCTGGGCGGTTGTCAGTCCTGGGGGATCCACGCCTCGCCCCTCCTGGCCAGCCCTGTCATGCTGGAGTGCTCCATCTGCAGTGGGCCCTACATCAGCTATGCCCTGGAGGATACCTGGCAGCCACGTCAACGCACACAGGCAAGTTCATTCTGCCTCCAGCTAATTAAATTACAGCAAACACTAATTTATTATAGTGGATCCCAAAGCAGGGGACTTCCAGGTGTCCTTGATGGGGGGATTTCAGGAAATCCACAGAGAAATTATGGATTGTTAACATATTTGTTATAGATTTTAGCAACATACAATGAAAGATTGTTTTCGTTCTGTTTTCTTAGATAGTTAATTATATGATAGCACTTTAAGTAAACACAAAGTTGGGGCATAAAAGGTTGTGTAGTATTTATTTGCATATCCCTATATCTGTCCATTCCTAACTCTATACACAGCTATTTTTTGAATTTCTTCGAGGCACCTACAGTTTGGCCACAGATCATTTGGCTCTGATCAATGCAGTACAAAGTGCTGACTGCCACGCCACTTTTATTGCTGACCAATACTGCTAACTGGCATTCCACATAACATGATCCACCTTTGTAGCAAAGCTTGTAATTGCCATGCACCCTTTTTATTTACAGTATTTTGTAAAATGTTGTAAACCCATAGCATCATTGCAGCATCCACATTATAAGTACCATTGAGGCAACAATACAAGCTAACATTTTCTGCACTCTACCAAACAAAACCGCCAAAGACGAGTCTGAGAAATTAAAATCTTATGTCATAACATAAGAAATCATTCATTGTTTCATGCTAAGGCAAAATAAGTAATATTAGAAATCACTGATTCTGTTTGTCGTCAATATGGGAAACTTAAAGTAAAGAAGAGAAGATTTTTAGCATTGAAATTGATAAAATATGGTGTCTAGTTTCTTTCTTTTTGTATCTTTTTTCATTTTGGTGTATAGAAACACTCAGAACAAACCTACTTTTTTTTATTTGATAGTAAAAAGCAAAATATTTTGAGCCATTTTACCGTCAAATGTGCTTTATCATATGACTCACACTCCGACAAGTCTCTACCTCTCCTTGAACCTTACACAGACTAAAAGTCTTTGCCACTACTTGAACAACCCAAACTTTCTGTCTTCTTTTTGGAAACATAAATCTGCGATGAAATATTAATGACCAGAAAGCCTCGATTCACCATCACTATTGGATACAACTCCATGAGATCTCTATACTGAATCAATAAATAGCCTGAAGAAAGAGCGAGAAAGAGCATATGGAGGAAGGACAAAGAAACATGAATGGTTCAGTGGTTTTTGAGTGCAGCGAGTGGTTGACAGTATAACATGATGTGAGTAAATATACTGTAGGTGTGTGTATGAGAGCAAAAAAAGAGACTACAAGATGGATAGATGAGGCTGCTGTCAGCTAGATTAAATATGGAGATGAAATGTCCAGCATGGTAGCCAGATTGTTTAAAGCTTCTCCACTGAGTGAATAAACAAACTGATGAGATTGAAACAACTCGAGGACACACACACACGCACACACAAACACACACAAGCCTCAGCTTGCCTCGTTCTCAGAAAACACCCATGGGAGAATACCGAGAGCTGCGATAGGTTTTCCGGGCTGCAGCGTGGAATAGCAAACTAGGCTAAGACTGTTTAACAGGGACACAAAGTCGATGACTGACAGCGACAATCACGACAAACCAATATCCAACACGGCTGCAGTTTCATGGGAACATCCTGGAGATGCAAATGCTGCCGGTGTTCTGACAGCTGCCAGTTATAGCATTAGTGTATGTGAAAAGAAAAATGCAGGACATGCTTAAGTAGACACTACTGAGAAAGTTGTGCATGTGTATGTTTGTGCACATTTCTGAGCTTTTCACCCTGCCACATACAGAGCAATATATTGACTTTTAGAACCAAATGTGACAAGTCAAAGGTCAACACTCACACACAAACACACAAACCCCACTCCACATGCAGAGGTGGGAAGTAACAACATATATCTACTCAAGCAATTTACTTGAATTCTACTTCTACTTCACATATCAGAGGGAACGTTGCTCTTTCTACTCCTCTACATCCTCTACATCTGTAGTTTATAGCTTCAGTTAGTAGTTACTTTTAACAACAACCCGAGCTGGGATAGACTCACTACTAATAATGGTGTGAGGACCAAATTATCCATTTTTTACACACAAAAAGGAAAGAAATGAATTCATATTTGTTTAACAGAACTTTGCTGTTCCTTCTTCTTCTTCAATCATCGCCCAGATTTATCTTTTGACCCTTAGAAGAAAGCCTGACCCATTTGCTGGAAACCAAACTAACATATCAGTTCAGGGTTTTTGTGCAGGAGTACTTTTACTTTTAAATGCAGTTCCTGAATAGACAGAAAGTGTCTGTCTGTTGTAATGTCAACAGAGCAGTCCTGTTCATCTCTTGGCCCAAACTGAGTAAGATCAGTTTCATCCTGGCGTTCAGTCTCACCAAAGCACAATACTCTGTCGTCATGTTGTTGTTAGAGCAGAGGTTTCTCACCACTTTCAGCGCAGGACTCAAGTGATTTAATGCAGTCTCACCGTGGAAACCCGGCCTCATTAAAACACATCATGTGGGGAACCAACTCAAACTGGGACATGAACAAGTCTGGGTCAGAACCAGTGCTTTTAGAAATGCTGATTTAGAGTTCTGCTGTTCAAAAGTGTCACGTCCGGTATTGTCACTGTACTCTTTTCAAGAGCTGAGAAAAGCAGCTTAGGTCAACGGTTTCCAAACTCTGTGGCTTGTAACTCACTAAAACAAACAATACAGTATTTGCTTGTAACCTCTCATTGGTTACACATCAGTTGTGAATTCAGCCAAAAACACTATGAAGAAGATTTGTCATGTGTCCTGACCCCAAGGTTGGGGACGACTGACCTAGATTTTAGCTTGGCCAGCCTGTATTTTTAAATTTATCTAATGGAAACTTAAAAGAACGTTAGAAGCCTGAGGGCTGGACAGTTACCACAAGATGTCAACACCTTTTGCCATTCAAACAAGAACAAAAGAACACAAACAAAAACTGGATTTGCAGGGTGCACAACAATGCCAGTGTGTTGCCCAAGATGTTAGCTCTCGCTTTCAATCTATGTAGCAGGAATTAATATGATATAAATATGTAATACTTTGACTTTTAGAGAGTGATTTGATGCCTTTGGAAGTGTATCCACAGTCTGAATCTCGAGTAGTAGTGTGGGTGATTTACACATGCTTGAATACAGTTTTTTGTTGTCTTTTTTACTGTATATGCGTACTATAATATGAACCTGCAATAGCGCCTGCATTAAAGAAAATGTATAACCTTTTACATGTTTATACTACTATTTATTTGCATGTCTTTGTCCTACAAGTATTGATTAAGTGATGCCATATTTTTCCCCCCAGGCGATGGACCTGTACTACCACAATGAGTCAGACCCAGACAGCTACTGTTGCCCTGGCGACAACAGTAAGTCAGCAGCCCGTTGTTTTGTATTCCTCTACTTCCTCCCTTTTCTCCTTCTTTCCCCATTTGTCTTTCTCGTTGTGACTCCGGAGGACAAACTCTCATTCCTCTGCTATCTTTCTCCATCATCCCCGGCCCGTCAGTCTCTGGTCATTTCTCTTTATTATCTGCACTTTTGTTTATTTTTACCATCAATCCAAAATGATCTCCTACCACTCATTCTCTGTCTCAGTCTCTTGTTTGTTATTTCCTTTCAGTCCAAACCTGATGGGCTGTGGGAGCAAAATGATTCAGCCTGCACCAACAAACACACAAACACACACACACACAGTTTGTAACTTTACCTTACCTTACCACTTGCCTCTCTAATCCGACCTCTAAGCTCCCACGATAATAACTGTTGTTCATAAACCAAGATTACTATTTGTTGTTTTGAGGAAACTGGCTTGGGAAGAAAAACAGTAGTTACAGTCACAGTACACATGACACAGTGACCTTTTCGACATCTGTTTGCAACCTTTGCTGCAGCAGAAACATGAGTGTATGTTTCTGTGCTTGTTGCTTACTGTACTTGTGTGTCACTGGGTGAGAGTCCAGCATCAGTTTATAGTCAATAAGACACTCATTTTCCATCATGCCTCTTATTTCTGCCATCATAGTCCAATCCAAAGTGCACAGCATGTGTGCGTGTCACGTTTTGGCATGAAGCTAATCTATTCCCTTTTTTTAATGATTATTACTTTTACCTTTGCTGTGAATCTTGCATGTGCCGAGACAGGAGCTCTTCTCGTGAGAGTGTGTTTGAGTTGCATCATTTTTAGCAACAAACACTACTGCAAAATACTCCTTTGGCATTAGGAAATAAAAGTCCCCTGAAACAAATAAAAGCAGCCTATTTATTTAACATTATTGACTCCTTTCTATTATCATATTTACATATATTTATACATTTATCACCTCATATATGCATTTCAAGATTTATCTCATATAATGAGATAATATTTATTTATTTAATATTGACTTAAATGGCATTCCATACCTCCATACGAGTAAAAGTCCTATACTAAAGCATTATTAGTACGTAGTATGTAGTACTCCTAACTCAGAAAAATTCTGTTATTATGAATTATTATTGATGCATTAAGTGTAAATAATTTTAATTATTGCATTTACTGTACTGGGAAGTATAATTTATAATATTAAATCTCATTTTATAAGTTCATCATCTGTCTTTATTTGTAAAATATAGTCACTAAAGATTTTTAAAGGAGCATGAAGTGGAAATACTCAAAGTACCACAAGTGCCTCAGTTCAAGTACTGGAGTACTGGAGTACTTAGTTACTTTCCACCACCGCTTAGCACTCTTTGCTTCCGCAGTAACTCCACTTTGTGGCAGATCTTCAGGCACCTGCTGCCTGCTGGAACATCTCCAAGAAAAGGAAAGTGACAAGAACCATATTCTGATGAAAATGTTTTTCACTGGGAGTAGTCTGCCAGTTAATTATGGGAGTTTTCAGCGTATGGAGAGAAAATCTGAGCAATTAGCCAAGCTGGTGACAAGCTGTTCCTGTGGCCTCGGCAGTGATGCCGCTACACCCTGTTGTTCCAAGTTCACCAATTAGTGGTTTCAGGAGCACTTAAAAGTTGAGGTTTGTCACTTATGAGTCATTTACAGTGATGCAGCGATGTATGTGACAGAAGGCGCAGTAGAGGATGGCGATGGAGAGCGAGAGATGATCCAGTAATAATAATCATAGGGAGTTCTTTTTCTCTATTTTTAAAGAGGAACAAAAAGCAAACCGTGTCTGTGTTATTTCACTCCTCCCAGAAAAAGTGATCTTACGTAACAAAGAGCATCTGTTGAGAATACCCTATTAAAACACATTAGCATGTTCATCAACTTGCTGCAGTGCAGTTAATCAGCATTTGCACACTGACTTATAGTGCTTTTCTTCCATCAGATGCCAACAGGTTTATATAACGTATGATTACAAAGCCTGTGTGTGTTTGTGTGTGTGTGTGTGTTCTCAAACTTAACTCTTTTGTTATCAGTGACGCAAAATTAATATCCGCACTGCGTCTGCCTTTCTGAAGCCGTTATTTACTCTTTTCTCCCATCATTCATGATGCATTGCTCACCTGTGTCAACTTGCCCTTCAGAGCTAAACAGTCAAACACACACCTCCACAGTGACACGCACATTCACAAACACATACATATACTTTACAATCCATAGCGTCACTCCCGGGCCAGAGACTTTAGACAGTTTTGAGACGAGTGTCTGAACATGTTTGTTGCTATTATATCCTCAGGATTTACACTAAGTGCTATAATTTAGTTAGATCTGGGTGTGTGTACTGCACTGAGAGGCAGGACATAATGGACTCCCTGTCCTGGAAACCTATGTTTGACCATCACAACCTCAACCTAATTCTATCCTGAATCCGAAAAGCCAAGTCCTCCTCCTCCTACGGCCCACTAAAAAACTGTGGATCAACCAAAAAGTCCTCTCTTTTGCAAATGTTCTCACTTCTGGGGCATCCAAAAGAACACTTGACTTCCTGATGAGGGCCTTGGCTGTATGTCTTTTCCTCATTTCTCATTCCCCCTCATTTCCTGTTATCTGTGTACTGTTGCTGTCCAATAAATGCATAAAATGCCCCAAAGTCGAAGTCTAAAGGCGTCCTTCAAAGATAAAAGTACCAGAACACACTGTAAATCTTTATGAACAAACATCAGTTCAGTTGTGTTGCGCTGATAGGCAGTTTTCGAGCTCTAGAGAAATTTCCTTAAAATAACTTCTCTCCTGAAACCCGGGTTTATTTTTGGACACTTTATTCTCTATTCACACTGACAATGCTAACAATTCATTGGAACACTGAACACTGTCTCCATGAGTATCAGTTTACATCCTTTCTTCTCAAGGAACTTTCCAGTGAATTGACAGTTACATGTAGTTACACGTCAGTTTATTTCTGTGACCTACAAAACAACGTATTTCCAAACACACTCGTGAACACACACACAGACTAACACAGAGAATCACACAAATCTAAGAACACCAACATTCAAACACAGGAGACTCTCATTCGTCCACTGATTGTCACATGGTCGTCTACGGAGATAGCTGATGGTATAATTAGGCCACTTTTTGGCTAGCCAAACACTCCGCGCGCACACACCAAACACACTGACAGTCCACTGTGGCAAAATAAAAGCCTGGCTGTCCTCTCTGAATAGCTGAGGCCTTTATGTAACAGTGTCATTTGGTTCCTCACCACTGAGGCTCATTCACATTCATCGCCAGATCAACTGTAGCCACAAACACCCTCATCATCCCCGGCACAGAGCGTGGACATTACAAGATGGAGGCATTGGAGAATGAAAGAGATGAACGCATTTAATGGATGGATGTCATCAGCCGGAGACAGCGTGAATATGGGCACATCTTTATGTATGTGTGGGTACACTGTAGGTGGGTGGGCTGACGGAGCATGTGTGTTGTTATACTACAACTCTATTATCCTGCAGCTCAGAACGTTCTGGCACTGCAGTGAACCTCATCCTGTCCACAAAATGGCCCTCTAAGTGTGTGTGTGTGTGTGTGGATGAGTCAATGCTGGCTTTGGCACTGATGACAGCGCCACTAGTGGGTTACATAACATACTAGTGTCTCACATACATGCATAGAAAAGCAATAAACACACAGCTTAAGTTTTGTGGAGCCTCCTCTTGTTCAGGGCCTAAATGCAAGCAGCCTGTTAATCCCGAATGGAAAGAGGGCCAGATAGGAAAAACACTGAGTGGACCTTTTGTTAGTATTGCTCTCTCGTTTTCTTCCTCTCTCCTGATCTTCAACACCTCCCTCTCATTTCATTCAACTCTGGGCTATGACCACAGATGCAGGCGCAAGAACAGTGCTTACATCCCAGCGGAGGTAACGTCTTCTTCATCGTCACTTTTAATCCTCTTTTGTGTTTTCTGTTACATGTTGTAGTTCTTTTTCTTTGGATTTAAAAAAAAAAAAAAAAAGCAAAGTAGCTGGTCTTCTGTCAAAGTTTAAAATGAGTCTTCTCGTGCAAAAGGCTGCAAAGTTTTCAAGGTCAATGTTTTGTTTCTGTGCAGGCACATGCTTTCCCTGTGATCCTATTATTATTAGAGAAAGCAATGTGTGAGGTTTCTCTTGTTTGCAGTGTGATGCCTTCAAGTGCTGATAAAAGATGTCGGTTTGTGTCCCACGTGGACTGCTGCTGTAGTGTCAGTGGTAACATATTGTAGATTAAAAGACTCTTGAAGGATGGCGGCGCTGCAGCCTGCGCTGTCTCAAGGAGAAATATCTTTTCCTAACAAACTGCGCTAAGCTCTCCGTGGTGCAGTGAGGGAGAAAAGTGTTGGACACCTTCAGGGAATTTAGGAAGTACCTGAAGTGCCCTTTCTTCTCTCTCTCTCTCTCTCTCTCTCTCTCTCTCTCTCTCTCTCTGTTTTAGAAAATGTGTGTGTCTGTGTGTGTGTGTGTGTGCATCTCCTGTCAGTCTCTCAGCAGGTTTGTTTTCCCTTCCAGCTTATATATGTATGTATGTGCACATGCATGTGCGTGTGTGCTGTCAGACTCCCTGCAGGTTTGTTTTGCCCTCCAGCTCTGCATGCATGTGTGTGAATGTGTGTGTGTATGTGTGTGTGCATCAGGTGGCTATGGGGGACAGATTAATAATAGATTTGACCCGAGTTAAGGGAGAGACAGAGACAGCAGTGAAAAAAAAGTTGAGGCTATATTTAAAAACTGCAGAGTCACAAATGCAGGAGCACGATGACTTTCTCTAAGAGAGGCCGGCGGGTCAGGAGCAAAAAGAAGACACACTTTCTCTCTCACACACTCATATGCAGTCATATAGCGACTCTGAGACATTTATGGATGAGGCTTAACTTCTGCTTGTCTTTAGCTCTGAGTTTTCAGGGTCTAATAACAATTATGATCAGTGTAGCTGCAGCACAAAAGCATCTTTCAACACACAGACACTAGCTTACTCTCCATTAGATCTAGATTAAGTCTGATTCACACTTCCATGATGTGTTGTTGGTGTACATTTCACATGCCCAGTTCAGTGCTTTCTCACATCTCATCAGTTTTTATTTTATTTTTTTTATTCCCACCGTTCTCTACTCGCTCACACACTCCCAAAGGAAAGAAATCAGAAAGAATTTATCCTGAGAAAAGTACTAAACAGTCGTGTGAGCAATTCATCAAGAGATACAGTTAATTAATATGACCTCAAGTTCACTGCAGCTGAATAAATGTGAACTCAGTGATTTCCAAATCTGGGTTACTTTTTAATTCAGAGCTCAGTGGGTGAATGACCTCAGCTCGCAGGCTGGAGTGGAAAAAAACTGGCCTGCTGGTGAAGACGAAACCGAAGGGGGGATTTAAGTAAAACAAATGCTTGCACTTAGCCTTCAACTATAAACCTTTTTTTTTTTTTTTTTTAGCTTTATGTGATGCTGAAAGATCATAAATATAGTGGTAGTGATATGCTCATTATGCAGGTTTGTTGCTGTTATGTGTGTAAATAAACATAGTTGCAGATTGATTGTATTTCCAGTGCTTTCTTATAGTTTACAAAGACATAAAACAAATATTTGACTCAAAACTCCAGCAGTTTCACGTGTTTAGACGTGTCTATCCATTTGGTTGCAGGAGAGGAGTAACTTAAGAAATAAAAATGTAAATAAATAAGACTACTTACATAAAAAGTTAGCTCTATAGTTTCAATCAACTCAAAAGTAGGAGCTTATGAGGAGGCTTTGAAGGCAGCATGGCACCCCCCGCCCTGCAGGAAAACTCATGCAACCATGCATGAAACACAAAACTGTGGAGTGGAAGGAAACAGAGGCGGGACGTCTCCGCCCTGAAAAGAAAGGGGAAAGAAAAAAATCATCTGGATGAAAGTCTCCAAGGAGTGGAATGCTGTGTAGTTCGATTACCTGCCTGCCGAGGAGCCTTAAGCCTCTCTCCTTGGTGTGATTCGGAAAATAAAGCATCCCTATGAAAGACAGAACGACCGCTTTGACGTGTAAGTAGGCTCCATATTCATTAGAAAGCACCGGCGATGGTTTTCACCATCCGTAAGAAATATTTAGATTATTCCCACGACGCAGACTGCAGATCGATAATAATCTTGTTGTGAGACTTATAAAAGCTTTTATGCGTTTCCCAGCCTGTCGTGAAATGTGTAGTTTCCTTTGTCAAGCTCCTTTTTTGTGTCTGGAGTGTCTGTGGTTGGGAAGAAAGACGCTGGCAGACATACTTTAAGGGGGGGGCGCTCCATTCACCCCATAATCCAGTGACCTGGATTTATGATGCTGTTATCTATGGAAATGCCTCGCTCATAGGGGGGCCTGTTAAAAGTGCCAGAGAATCGCTGGCAACTCTCTTGAGTAACTTGTTGAACTCTGGCTCTGCAGGCAGCCAAATGAGGACTCCTTCAGAACTGAAAGGTTTGTTTGTTTTCGATGGAAACTGGATCTCATGTGGGTGTAGATCAGGCAATCAAGACATCAAGAGTACCCGTGGTGTTATACAGCTTCTTTGTATTAGTTTAGTTTGTATTTTGCAGCAGAGTTTCACTTGATTACATATATTGTTATTTTCTATAAACGTCTTTAGAAATGATGCAGGGTTTTCTCATTCTCTTTCCATAGCAAAGGTATTCAGTGTCCATTTAAAATGGGTTTGGCCTTCGTAGGTGATAGTCTTACATAGGCTGCTTTCATTCCACTCAGGGGTGTAGATAAAACTTGAACCAGGTGTCTTACATAACCGTGCCTGAGCCCGTCTGCTCTGCTGTGTGCCAGCGCACAAGGCGCAGCGCAAAGTGGCATTTTTCCACATAATTTCATTCTGATCATAACACTGAAGTGTTTTGGCTCCTTCCAAGAGGCTTACCGGTAGGTTAAAACAGATTGTGTGTTCGATCTCTCTCTCTCTTCCTTTTTTTTTTTTTTTTTTTCATTTGAGCTGGCTGTATTCTGGGGTTTCTCAGTCTGTACTTTTCCACTACCAGCGGCTTTTTCTTGGCACCGGGCTTCCCCTCGGCTCAGGCTCTCCGCTCTCGTCTTTTGTATACCGAGGGAACCTGCGTCACTCCCGGTCGTTTTAATTGAGAAGCAGACAAACAGTGAAGCTGATAGGCTTTAGTTAAGAGGCTATCAGATTATTTGTACAGGGCCAAGTTGGGAGGGAGAGAGGGAGGGAGGAATGGGGTTAGATGGGGGGGCATGGGTGCAGTATCACAAAAATAACCAGGAGCGTGGAGAATAACTCTCTTGAGCAGTATCACTTCATATTATCTTATTTGAACAATGTGCAGTTTATTCTGCACTCCTGGAAGATTAAGATGCACCATATGTTACTTGGCTGACACATCTGGATGTCATTAGCCTATAGGATTTGTTTTTGGGTGGAATGTTGCTGCCTTGGTGACAATTTCAGACAGTGTGGCGCGTGGGGATGTTGCTGAAAGTTGCTATGGTATTGCACAAACATATGCGCAAATAATACAGACCGGCCTTTGAGTGAGAGCTGCTAAAGGACCTTTTTTTTCCTTCCTTTTTCCTATGTTTTTGACGCAAGCCCATTTAGAGGCGCGGCTATGACGCGCTGAGAGCGCAACGGCTTCTGATTGGTCGAGAACGGGATCGATCATCTTCTCACGGTCCATTTAGCAGGAAAGAAATGTTTGCAGAGGATCACGCCCACCAGGGGGTGTGGGTGTTTTTTTTTTGTTTTTTTCTTTTTGGGAGGGGGAGGCAGCTCCTCCTCCCCTCCTCCTCCTGTTATAAAACTAGAGCCAAAAGCAAGATAGTTGTATTTGCCTTTGGGTAGTTCATGAGTGCGGAGCTGCTGTTCAACTCTTCACATCATGACGATCATAACAGAAACAGAAAATCCTGTCCTGACTTACTCGAAGTCCAGAGGACTAGTGGCATTAGTCACCGGTATGGAATCATAGATGGATATTTTAATCTGATTCTTCGTGACATGCATGGACTTTTTTATTTTTGTTTGAAAATCTAAACTTTGTTTTCTGTTTTTCTCTCTTGTGTTGCAGCTTTTATGAAACAGAGGAGGATGGGGCTGAACGACTTCATTCAGAGGCTTGCAACAAACTCCTACGCCTGCAAGCAGTGAGTACCATCTGACTCATGTTATTGTTATTCACTGGAGGGACAGCGGCATTGGGTGACACAACCAGAAATGCCAGTTATCTGCCCTCTGAGGAAATTTTGTGGCTTAATGTGACTCCCACATCAGGTGATTCATATTAAAGTTTCAACTCTGTTTGTTTGTTTTTTCAGTCCTGAAGTTCAGTCTATTCTGAACTTGAGTCCTCCTCAGGAAGCTGAGCTCATGAACACAAACCCCTCTCCTCCTGTAAGTATATTTGCATTCAACCTTCTTTATTTACGTGGTACCATATGCAGAGATGTGCATGCATATCCTCTGTTTACCATGCATTTTGTGGTTCATATTATGGCTCCAACATCCTCATCCTTTTCTTCCTTGCTCCCCCTCCCACAGCCCAGTCCATCACAACAGATCAACCTCGGTCCATCCTCCAACCCCTCGGCCAAACCCAGTGACTTTCACTTCCTCAAGGTGATCGGCAAGGGTAGCTTCGGCAAGGTGCTGCTTGCACGCCATCGCACGGATGATCAGTTTTACGCAGTCAAAGTCTTACAGAAAAAGGCCATCCTCAAGAAGAAGGAGGTAAATACAATACACACACAGACATGCCTTCAACAGGAAACGCACTGAAATATGCACATAAAAACAAAATGTGTCACCTTGTCGACCTCTCTAATCCCGTGCTCTTTAAATTCCTCAGGAGAAACACATCATGTCAGAGAGGAATGTGCTGCTAAAGAATGTCAAGCACCCGTTTCTGGTTGGCCTGCACTATTCTTTCCAAACAGCAGACAAGCTCTACTTCGTGTTGGACTACATCAATGGAGGAGAGGTGAGTTACTGGCTGAACTGCTGCCAAGAAAAGATAAGGGGGATATGAAGCAGAGATGATCGAGGAGAAAGGAGAAGCTGGGCTATTTAAAGAAGGAGCTAAAGATGAATGAATGGGGTAGGAGGGGATTTTAAAGATGGATATATTTAGAGGAAGATGGGAAGGGTGAGAAGCTTTTAGATGATTTAATATAGTGCCATCGATATAAAGATGAGGCAGACAGACAGACAGACAAAGAGGATATCCTGTCATGAGAAGCAGAATAGAAGCTGCCGCTATCTTTTTTTTTTCTTTCTTTCTTTCATTCTCTAAAGGAAACACCTCTCAGGAAATCATGGGGTGGGTTAGGGCAGTGGGAGAGACTCAGGGCCAAAATTAGCAGCGCCATTCAGACTCAGTGTGTGTCTAATCGAGCTAATTTCCTGTGATTGTTGGACGAGTAAAGACAGTGCTGATTAAATATGGGCCACGTCAGGAAACAGGATGCATTTACTCTCCTTCTCCCCTTTCTCTTTTCATCCCCTCTTTTTTCCCTCTATCCCGCTGCTCTCTCCCTCCACCTTTGGCCCTCATTTCATCTGTCTTCCCTTGTCAAACTTTTTAAGCTCTCGCCTTCCTGCCTCTTTATTTCCTCCCATCCGGTTTCCTTTCTGTGTCTTTATCTGTCTTTTCACTGTCAGCCGTTCTCCTTCGAATTTCCTTTCTCTGCTCATGGGATTTTGTAGATAATCCATAAAATAATCAAGATATTTTAGGTTGCGTTACTAAAAAGACTTGTTGAAATAACCTTTGTTCTCTTTTTCCTTGTTTTCTCTATCTTCCAGTTGTTTTACCACCTACAGAGAGAGCGCTGCTTCCTCGAGCCTAGAGCCAGGTTCTATGCAGCAGAGATCGCCAGTGCACTTGGCTACCTCCACTCCCTCAACATTGTCTACAGAGACCTGAAGCCAGAGAACATCCTGCTGGACTCACAGGGACACATCATTCTTACAGATTTCGGCCTGTGCAAGGAGAACATTGAACCCAACGGGACAACGTCGACCTTCTGCGGTACGCCAGAGGTAAGGACGAAATATATGATGATTCAGAACTCCCTTTGACAACACTCTGTTACATTCAGTAACTTACCATCGCTTCCTGTCTTTCTCTTTCTACAGTATTTAGCTCCTGAGGTTCTACACAAGCAACCGTATGACAGGACGGTAGACTGGTGGTGTTTAGGAGCTGTTCTCTATGAGATGCTCTATGGCCTGGTGAGTAACATTCACTTTCACCTTACCCCACCCTCAACATATTCTTAAATGTTACCATAATATTGAGATATACTGTCCACAAGAAGCCCCAATTCTTATCTAACTTGTGTTCCACGTGTTTGTACCTGAAACTCTGCATGATTTTAAAATGATGTAATCAGTGTTTGTCACGGGGATTTCTCATTCCTTGTTGCTGCCAAGATGCTAATCAGTTTCTTTTTGTTCCTCCCTCAGCCTCCGTTCTACAGCCGTAACACAGCGGAGATGTACGACAACATCCTGAACAAGCCGCTGCAGCTGAAACCCAACATTTCCAACGCAGCCAGACACCTGCTGGAGGGTCTGCTGCAGAAGGACAGAACCAAGAGGCTGGGCTGCGCAGAGGACTTTGTAAGTGTTTGGTTATGTGATGGTATATGCATATTTATATTTACATAATGTGTGTTGATTATTATGTGTGTTAAAGGACATTTTATTTAACATATTCTTTATTTATGTGTCTCCACAGACTGAAATTAAGAACCACATATTCTTCTCCCCCATCAACTGGGATGAACTCAATGCCAAGAAGATCACCCCTCCATTCAACCCCAATGTGGTACGTTCCTTTTTAATACTTCAAGTGCTGATGGTGGCAGATTTATGATTTTCTACAGTATAGCAGCAAAACTCACAAACTCAGTATTTACATTTACATAACCGGATCAAGAGAGTAAGATATTTTGACTATTACATCCTGACTAATCCCCACTTGTCTCCCTTCTCCTTCCCCCATTCCTCCCTCTCCCAGACGGGACCCAATGACCTGCGGCACTTTGATCCAGAGTTCACAGATGAGCCGGTTCCCAGCTCCATCGGCTGTTCCCCAGACAGCGCACTCGTCACGGCCAGCATCAAAGAGGCTGCTGAGGCCTTTGTGGGCTTCTCCTACGCCCCATCTATGGACTCCTACCTATAGGATTTAAACACAGGCACTCAACATGGACACCAATTCAGACCTACAGGACATGAACTGTGGCGTGTCCATGGACTTGCATCTTGACCCCACCTTACATTTCCCATCAGGGTGATGGATATTTCTGAAAAACCAACCCCTGCAACTGCATCTGCAAAGAATCAATACATGTGTACTTGCCATAATCTCTCCAACTCTTGAATGCGTTTAAGAAGTCTTGCTACAAGAGGATGTCTGCCATAATTAAATGACTCATCAGGGTTGAAATATACCATCTTACTCTGATGTACCAACGCACAAATTCTTCAACAGACACAAATACTCTGCAGCCTTCAGTTTCCCATCTCTTACCCAATAGTGGAGGTCCTTTGCACATAGCTCAGGCAGCTTAAAAGCCCACCTTGACCCTGAAGCCACAACCGACAAGCACACACACACCAACTTCCACCTTTTCTCAAAAGAGGAAGGCTGGACCGTACTGTACCAGCCCTGAAAAGGATTTTCATCTTCATCTCTGTAGCGGAACATCTTCCCTCTTTTGAGATTCTGTCTAATCACCCACGGGGACATACCTGTTGAGTTTGAATGAGTAGCTTGGAGGTGACATTCATTTTGGTGCTTTAGTTTCTTCTCATTTAGTTTCTGTGTGTTTCAAAAAGGGAGTCATTAGAAGTTGAATGTTACAGAGGGGGATGTTTTTATTATTTTCTTTCTCTCAAATGTGCCTTTATTTTTTCTCTCCATCAGAATTCACATCTTTTGGGTTTGTCTGTGTCAACTTTGATGTCTCCGCTCTACACCTGACTTCAGGTGGGAGGAGCTGTTTTAATCTATTTTTAAAGTCACCAGAGAGGAGCGATGTAGCGGCATAGTTAATACACCTGTTCTGTCTTTAACACGCGAGACGTAGGAACTCAAACGATGTTTCATATCTACATTTGCACATAAAACAATAATGGTAATGCTGTTCGAGAGAGAGAGAGAAAGAAAGAGCACTGCTGCTAGGTGAGAAAGAGAGTGTGTTCAGAAGTGTTTGTGTAGTTCTGCTTGCCAACTGTGTCCCCCTCATATAGTCTTCCATTCGCCTCACAATAATGTAACGGCAGCCTTCAGGCGGGCTGACGACATCGAAACTGAACATTCCATTTTAATATTGCTGTAATGCAGTTTGACGGTATTTAAGTTTGTTTGTATATTTGGAGTCATGTGTACTAGTTTTAATGTATATTGAACAAAAAATGACTAAAGGTATGCTTAAATATGTATGTAACAATTCATGTTAAATGTACTGTAAATTGTAAAATTGTTTCAGATTTATGTGACCATGTTTCGGTTTGCAATAAAAGTTTAACTTTATTACATCTTATCAGCTCGTTTTTAATTATTGGTGAGTGGTCTACATGAAATGGCTTCATTTTGTGGATTTTTCCTTTAGTTTGAAATATGCAGGTCATCATTTCTCTTGACTTTGCTGGTAAATAAAATAATAAAAAGTTAGAGAATAAACTAAAAAATGTAAAGAATGAAGAACAAATGTCAAACATTTACTGGTCCTGGTTGAACTACTGAAAACTTCCAAACGTCCTACATTAGTGTAAATGGACTTTACCCCCCCCACTTCATGCGTCAGCAGCCTTATACAATGATGATAGTGACGTCCAAGTGTGCAGACCAGATCTATTTGTGGGCAAATTATTGACTGATAAGGCCATTCTGGGTTTGCTCAGCACAGCAGCGTTATACTGTGAAAGAGGAACATTGATTTTATTATGCAGAAGCTACAATTGAATGAATGATAATTAAAGTAGGAATAATACATAATGTCTCTAATGAGATAACAGCAGGTTGGTGTGTTGTCCTTCTACTGGAGTTCAAGGTTGTGTCCATGTTTAAGTGAGTCTGCCAGGGTGTCTTTAAGGAGGACACAGACTGTCTAACAGATCCAGGGGGTTATTGTGTGGGTGACCTTTGACCCTTAACTTCCTGGGAAAGGGAGTGAAGTGAAAAAGGAGTTTTGCCACAAAGATTTACATTATAAGAGCACTGTGGGGAAGGAGTCCTGGTGGAAACCCATAAACTTTTTAACTCTCTGGACTTGTCCAACAAACAGTTTGACACTGTTAGTCTGAGAAGCTGTTTGAAAAGTCCAGTAAATCCAGTTCAAAATGTTCTCACAAGGTTCAGCAGAAATATAATACTTATTTTTTAAAAGTCACTACAGTGAACATTAGTGTTCCTCAGAATAAGACAATCATGATATCATCTTTTGGAGCTGCTATTTATCTGAAATGATGATCTAGACAAAGCCTGTTATATTGGAGATTACACACCATTCAAATCACTACCTTCCAATGCAGCCTTTGTATCAGTGTGCTGTTATTACTTAAACGCCAGCATTTGCCATCATCGTATTTGTAATTATTGTTGTTTTTTAGCTCTTGTACAGGGTAAATAAAGTTACTTTTTGCTGACTGGCCGCCATAATAAAGGCACCAAATCAATAAAGCGTATAGACATGTAGAGAAATTGTGTTCATGTGTGAATTATTTTTGATATTATCAGAGTACTGTGTGGTTATTAATAGCCCTCCAGTACTTTCTAGTCTCTAGTGCCACAGGATTTCTAGATCTGCTCAGCAGCCGTAGTCATGCACTGCCATCTGCTGGCCAAGCATTGAACTAATAAAGTAAACCAGCTGCTCAAGTTTTCTGACAACAAATATGATCCTGCGTTTCAGACCGTTCATGGCCTGAACAATATTTTAATAGACAGAATTCCCCGAGAGGCAGCAAGGTGAGGAATGGCAGATATTTTAGAGGTTATAGAAACAGACTAAAGAGAAAAAGTAGAGGCAGAAGATGAGATGAGAAGCATGAAGCAGATGAATCCATGACAGTAAAGCTTTTGTTGTGGTTGATAATTAGAGTCTTTCATACAGAACTGACATTACTGCGATTTTATCATTCTTTATGATGCTTTATGAGGATGGTACAATCTGTTTATCAGCGCAGAGTTTCAGAGGTCTGTATTCTTGCACAGCCTCAGCATAATTTATAAATTTTCAGCACAGTTTCCTTGAAATAAGATAAATAGAGGTTTACATTTTATCATTTCTAAGTAATCATCAGTATTAAAATTACTCTGTTGATACAGACTTAAAAAATGGCAAAGTTTTATATGAATGTGTTTGTTTTGTTGACGATGACACAATGTCACACTCAGATACAGTTTGAGGCAATTTTGGTTTTTATGAAGAGCCGTTTGTGATTTGGTGTCTTGCTCAATAACACTTTGACAAAAGGGGAGTATTGAACCACCAACCCTTGATGACCCACTCTAGCAACAAAAAAGTGGACTTTCCACTTGTGTAGTCTGTACACAAGTGACAACTGAGTCTAAATCTTTAACTAATCTTTAAATCTTTAAGATTTTCTTGAACTCAAACCCTGATTTTGATACTATTTATTTAAAACATTTACATTCTGTAATTACATGTCTATTTATTAGTTTTCATTGTTTCCATCAGTTCCGTGATATAAAGTTATCTTCCTGTCACTGGCCTCACAGACCTGTTTGTCCTGAAAAGCTGTACATACAAGGGTTTATTTCAAATCAACTGTAAGTGTAATGTAAGTGTATATGTAAAAGTTGAACTCTTGGGATAAATCATAACTTAATATAATATATTGTCAAAATTAAAAATCACAGTCACAGTAGCAAAAATGTCCAGTGGTGGGATGAGTTTTCTGCCAGTGACTTGAAAGATGACTTCCTGTCTGGAAGCTGCAGCGAGAATGGGAGGAAATGAGGATGATGAAGATGAGATAAGTGACACTGACACCTCTTTAAAAAATACTTTGAGAACAGACACATAACATTCCTTGTACCTTAAGCTCTCCAACCCTAACCACCAGCCCAGTGTCATTTATTTAGATATGACATAATCTTGTTGTACTGCTGTACGTCATAGACTGGACAAAACTGATTGAGTCCAACCAGCAGTTTGAGTATATATACTCAGAGCTTGTGCCCCCTCTAGCAGCAGAGCATTGCAGTGTTGTTTGCTAACTTTATACTGTGACATTTGTCTTTCTGATGGCTGAAGTCTGATTTACAAGCACTTTGCCAGGCAGCAAAAAGCAGACATCTCTGCTCTTGGTTCAGTTCTGTGGTGCTGTTAGAAATGCAATCACAGAAATAAACAACTAAATAAACACATTACTCAGGCTCAGCGGTAGATAGTGCAATTCCTGCTACACCAGTCCAGTCAAAGTGATCTTGGGCAAGATACTGAACCACAAATAGCAGTGTGTGTGTGTGTGTGTGTGAGAGAGAGAGAGAGAGAGAGAGAGAGAGAGAGAGAGAGGGTGTGTATGGGTGAGCTCAGTATCATTATGAGTGCTTTGGATAGGAAGCACTGTATCACTCCTGATGAGCAGTTGGCACCTTGCATGGCAGCCCCTGCTATCAGCGTGTTAATGGGTGAATGTGACAAGTGTTGTAGGGTGGTTGGTAGACCAGTCCATTCATTAAAAACCTTAAAAACACCTATGCAATAAAATGGATCTGTATCAAAGAAGAATAAAATATATGATGAAAGAGGTGTCTCTCGTGTGACCACAGTTAATTACTAGCAAGATGCAACATGAATACTGATTAAATATTTTTAAAACAAGTGTTCGTGGTAAATCAGTTTCCTTGGTTGAATACTACTACATCATTCGATGTAGGAAGTTCCACGTGGTGACACTGTTTTCCTCCCCCTCATCCTAAAAGCCTGATGTCATATAACTATTGCAGCATCACTGGATCATCATTTAATCACAGCATTGCACAACACACAGTCCAACAGCTGGAAGTGCAAAATTTCAGGTGCATTGCAGTAATGTTTAAATTTTGTCTTATTTGCAACCTCTGAATTTTGATCCTGTAGGTGCTATATAACTTGTCACATATATGACTAAATCAGTTAGTGTGCAAAGCTACTCAGTGTACACAGTGTAACAAAAACTTTATTCTCCAAAATGTCACCTTTGAATGTTGGATTCTTGTCACTACAGGGGTCGGGAATTTTTTATTTATCAAATGTACTGCTATATAGTTGCAAGTTAGCCATCTGTATTGGTGCAATTAAGTCATATCCCTATGAGGATCAAGGGAATACTTGTGGACTGGCCTTTGCCTGGTGGCGTGATCATCCTAATTCTCCCCTATATACAGTATGTGTCATGATGAATAGCAGCTATGCTTATCTCCTCAGCAGACTCATTATTCAGTAGGATGGTGTCTTAACTTGTAAACTTAAAATATGACTTTGTATCTGTGCATGCATCTGCTTGTTTGCATGTGTATATGGGCATAGATGCATGTATGTATTTCAAGACAGTTATTGTTGGGTGTATTTACACTCCATAAGTCATTCAGAGTAATAACCACTTTTATCTACTAAGATGATGAGGAGAATTAAAACTCTTACTTTCAGCAGCAGCAGAATGCAGCCAAGCACTGCACTTCATACACATGTACTTTAAGTATTTGATTTAATAATTTTTATATAATAATATAATTCTGTCAGGGTCGTTCTGTTACACATGAGTAACCTTTTAAATGCAATACTTTTATTTGTAATGCAGTGTTTTTACACAGTGGTACTGCCAGATAGTAAAGGCTCTGAATACATCTTCCACCACTGCCTACTTCGAATTAAAACAAACCTAGCGATTAATTTGTTTTTATTTGCACAAACCAACATTATGCAAGTTTGACCTTAAGACTATCAGTGGGTACGTCTGTGTATTTCTCTCTTTAATAAACAATACTATTTCAGGTCGCTGGTCAGGACAGATCAGATGGCTGTCCTGAATTAAAAAGCCAAACACAAAGTTTAACAGTTTGTTAGACTATGTGCCACGTGACTGTGTTCCTGATCATTAAAATTGTGAAACTGCATTCCAACCTGGCGTTTAAAGCAATGATTAAAGCAATCTGTTACTTTACACATAGAGGTTTGTCAAGGTTTTAATAATATAATAATCACGTGATTATTTGCTGACATATAACTAGGCCACCCATAGTTATCTTGGTTACTGAGTCATTACATAACACACACACACACACACACACACACACACACATGCACACATACACAGAGGATCAAATGACAGTAGGCTAGTTTAAAACAGGATTTGGACAAACTTTGGATTCTATAGGCCATGTCTGAACATCTAAATACATCTCCAGAGAAGTAGGCCAACAGAGTATCAAGCACATTAGGCTACATTCTGTCATCTGTGAAGCAGCAGGGCAGGTGTGACAGCTCAGTCCTGCTGCATTCGTAGAAATAGGACATGGGAACCGAGCAAAACAGCAGGTGGCCCCCACCCCGTTTGTTTTCACATGCAGTATGAGCTAAAGAGCATTATTGATACAGGTGTGTTTTATTGCTGGTTAAGTAACTACAGCAGATATTCACCTCGGAATAATCTAATAATTGCAGCTAGAATTCATACAAAACGCCACAGATAATCATTTAAAATCCAATAACCCAATTTACCACACAACCATACAGAAATATTAACCCACAGCAATGTATTAATTATAAATACACTCCGAGGCTATAGGCGCTACCTGACAGACACGTTTGGACCAATAGGAATTCACGTTGGGCGTGCTCAACGCCGAATTCCCGCTTCCCATTGGTGGTCTGGGCAGACATGGGCGGGGCTACACAAGCGCTTTACCAAAACAAGTTGCGTGCTTGCACTGACACGAGCGTAACCGGAGGAGTTGAGAGAAAGTCCGAAGAAGAAGAAGAAGAAGAAGAAGAAGAAGAAGAAGAAGAAGAAGAAGTAAGCGAATGGACCGACAAACACGAAACTAAGCTGACAATAGAGACACGACCGGGGCCTCAGGTAGGAGAGTGGCACTGCATATGTGTGTGTTAGTACAACTTAAACAGTGGTTGAGTGAAAGTTTTTATGCTGTGGAAACCCGTTTGATTTGCATGTAAATAGTACACGAGCCCATCTGGCTTTTTTGCTGCAGAGACGTGTTTTCTTTTGGTGGTCTGTGGATTTTAGTCTCCAAAAAATGACCTTGCAACATTTAGTCATGGACTGAATAACAGAAAACACACAAAAAACAGCAGTCACAATCATTACATATATATTATGACAACCATAAGATGTTATTGCAAGTGTAGGAAAGTGGTGACAACTATGGAAAAGTCCCCCAAACCATTTCCACATGCCAAAGACAGGCCACAAAAAAAATAATAATAATAATAAAAAAGCTTTTAAGTACTTTCAAATTCACTCAACATTTCTGTATCACAGAACCAGCTGTCCATTGTGAGCTTCACACAGCTGGTATTTATGACAGGGCTTTCATTTGGAAGCTTGCTTGTATCCAGGGACACCAGTTTGAACCAAGACCGCAGAGAAAAGGAAAAAGAGAAAAGGTGTGATGATCATTAAAATGACCGGGATTGATTTAAACTGCATTTTTGCAGAAAGTAAAATGTGCCTCGCCTGTTGTGCATGGTGGTTAATCTTAGTTTAGCATCTAAAGTACATAGTATAGTTTATAATATAGTTATATATATAGTTTATAACCTGATTTTTTTTAATTAAAGGTGAGAAGCACACTGTTTCCTCTTGATGTTCCTTTATTCAGGACATGAATGCTGCTCAAGAATTAATCGAAACTTCCTTCATGCCTGAGTGCTTTTTTGGTATCGATCGAAATGTGTCCACAGTGCCAAGTATTGACGTTTTAATGCACCGAGAGCTAGCATTAAAAAGTCTGGTAATCTTATTTATTTGTTTTGATCAGATGGTTCTTGATTTAAATCAAAGTATTGCAGATTTTAAGATTGTTTCCAAGGGAAATATCTTGTACAGGTGCTTGTTTTTAGACAGCATTTAACTTTTGACAAATAAAAAAGGATTTTGTAGGAAAACATGTTTATATTTCTCAGTAAAATAAAAATTTGCTGTACTTTTGTAAGTATAATTTGAGTAAAACTAAAAGATTATATTGACACTAGTAAAGAAAAGTAACTGAGCCCTATCAGTTAGATAAGAATTAGATTTCCATCACAATAGAGAGTCGGGGGTTTCCCTCTTGAAGAGTCCATCGACACACAGCTCAGGACTGGTATGGCAGCCTTTCATTTGATACTCATTAGAATATCTATGCATGGTCTTTTACATCAAGGAAGTACTTCAGTATCAGGCGTGTCTCTGTCCAAAATGAGAAGGATTTGTTTGTTTCATGTTTTTTTTGCGTAGGTCTGCTGTTCGAGGTGGTTGACGATGGACCCCAACAGTGAGACAAGCAAGATGGCCACTTACCTCCCAGGCAACCCCTCCTCTGAGACTCAGAAACTGGACCCACCTGTAGGCTCAGGTAAACATTTTTGTTGTTGGCTAAGAGAACGTGTTTTTGAAGGTGAACACAGGTCTATGCCAAAGGTGTGTCTGTGTTTTGTTTAGAATGTTTATATGAAGATTAAGTTAGATGTTTAGTCAGGGTGTACTGGCTTAATTTGGACACAAATTGACTCCTTCCTATAGCGCACACTCCCTGGCCTCCGTCACTGAGCCTCCATGAACACTTGAACATTAAATTTGATCATACTGAAAATCAAAATTGCTTAAACACTAACCCGTTCCAAGAAGCTCTTTAATTGAGTTATCTAGATAAATTTCAAGGAAAAGCCCTCCGCAAATCTGGAACTTAGAATCTGAATGAAAATCGTGCTCTGGGTTACTTAGTAACCCTGCTTCTTGGAACAGATGTATGGATTTCCAATAACAGGTGATAATTGAGTTAAAATGAATATGTAGTTGGTTGCAGCTCCTTCACATTCACTGCTTCCTCATACACTGATTAACTGATGGTGAAGCCAAATGTTGTTTATGACACTTTGTGTCCTGGGTCACTCTAACCTTGGTTGCGTGACACACCTCATCACATTATGCGCACATGAATCTTCAAAAACAAGCAGCTGACCAGTTACCTTTCTACTTTATTTCTGGTCTGGCTCAAGACCTAACCGATATCGTAAATTAGGATAGTTATAACCTGACAAGTCATGGCAAACCAAACAACATTTCCTAATTGAAAAATCTCCTCCCAGCGGCAAATGTGTGTTTTAAGGTAGACATGGACTAAAACAGTACAGAAACCAGCTGTAACCTGTGTTTGAATGTTACAGCTTATAGCTAAGAAGAGGTGATGCACTTTTAAAGTCTCGTGTTACCTTAGACATCACAACCGTGATCCAAATCAGTTAAAAAAACATAGAGGGCATTGGTGTCAGATCGATATTACAATTTCATAGCTTAGGTATCAGAATTGGTATAGGTAGTGAAAAATTAGGAATTATTATATTAGAAAGATAGATGCTAGAGAGAAGAGGAGCAGTGCAGCGGTCTGTATAGATTTTAGACAGTTTACACTCTGTTTTTCTTGCATGTTGCATTATGATATTTAAATTAGAACACAAAGAAAAAAATCTCACAAGTATGATTATCAGGATAATTGAATATGTTATACACATTGAATTAAATGCACCTAAGCAGTATGGCAAAACAATTAAAAGGATCAGTAACGATGAAGTTTATGCTAAGCTCATCAGTTTTCTATTTGTTCCATTCATATCAGCCCAGCTGTAATGATAATGATAATGATAATGTATGTTAGCTCATGCAAGACACCGCATGTAGGCTTAAACTCCTTCCTTACACACACACACACACACACACACACACACACACACACACAATGGCTTACATGATTGCTTAAGCATTCTTCATGCTGAACTACTGACCTCTAATTCCACACAGTCAGCACTGTTAAGTCGACTTCATGGTTGAGGGAAACCTATAGGGAGACAAGCTGTGGTCCTGCCAAAAGTTAGAGCATAGAGTTCTTCAAAATATGTTTTTTCAATGTGTATTACAGTGATTTATTGATGCCATCTAACATTTAGCAGGCTCCGCCCTCTGACATCAAGCTGTTACTCACAACTTTTTTCTCCCAATCTGGTAATTGTAATCTCCTCATGTAATACTGCAGAATACAACACTTCCTGCTTTTGACCCCAAACCTGTAGTGCTGGTTTTCTATCTCTCTAATGTTATTCTTGTATATACTCTTCTAATGGGTGATTTTGATTCTCTTTTTACTGTAACTCACTTCCATGACCGAAGGGTTTCTTTACTTGAGTTTCAGGCCGCATGACGTGGGATGAACACAGTAACATATATTATACTTTGCATGTATGACCTACGACTGTCTGACAACCCTGATTTTGGAGAGATTATCATGCTCTTAACCTGATTACAGCAACTACACATGAGACCGCCTTGCGGCTTTAAAACACGACTAGTTGTAAACAAGAACACAGTACGTGATTGATTGGGGAGGTGATAGTGTAGGGTCATCTCCCTCATGACTGCACAACTAGCAAGATTTAATAAGATATAAGATATAAGATTTGTTTTATAAATTTACTGGACAAAACCTACGTTTGAGTATGACACTGACTAACCTTGTGTCCATGCCATGAGTATGTATTTTTAAATTTTTTGTTCTTGCATTTTTTGCAGCTGGAATTTATACAAGAAACAGGTTAAACTTTGATATTTATCAGTTACTAATAAAGTTAATTCCTACATTTGATGTTTCTGGATAATCTTACTCTTACTCTTAGGCTTAACTAAAGTCTAGCCATGTCTACCAAATGAAAGTGATAACAGCTGTATCCCTCATTTTCACACGGTTTTGCATGTTGAGACATTAAAAAAGGAAATACATTCAACAAGCTCACCAAGCTGCAAAGAGGAACACAATGCGTATGAGAAAACATTAGTTCTTAAAAGTTTACTTGTAATTAGCTCAGCTGAGGCTAATATGTAATCCTTGACTTACAAAGAACAAGGTAAGTCTTAGTCTGCGGTGTGTCAAGTAGAAATACAGTGTCTGACCCGAACCATATAATCTTTAACTGACATCACTGGAGTGGTCAGCGTAAGTGTAAGTTCAGGTTGGTGCTGTGTGTAGTGTAATTTTAACTTTTAGGTTTAACAGATCAGTTTCAACCTGCTGTCACGGGAAAGTGTAAAAGAATCTGTGAGTCCCCGAGGACGGACTTCAGGACTTTTATTGGGTATCTGTTATCTTATTGTATATTTACTGTCCCTCTCTCCAGGCTGCAGCTGGCTGGTGGTGGTGGCAGCTGTAGCGGCCTCTCTGAGTGGCCTGATGCTGGGCTATGAAATGGGCCTGACCTCTGGAGTCCTGCTGCAGCTGCGTGGCCTCCTCTCCCTCTCCTGCCGGGAACAGGAACTGCTGGTCAGCTCCCACCTGTTCGGCGCTCTCCTCATCTGCCTTGC
Organism: Argyrosomus regius; assembly: GCA_946959425.1. Taxonomy (NCBI): domain Eukaryota; kingdom Metazoa; phylum Chordata; class Actinopteri; family Sciaenidae; genus Argyrosomus; species Argyrosomus regius. Next base: position 13,467,098 of record OX336901.1, on the reverse strand, counting down.
CGGAGGTCCTATTCTGGATCGCTACGGCCGCCGCTGCTCTTTGCTCCTGAGCGCCGGCCTGGTGGTCGGAGGGAGCATCGTGCTCATCGCCGTCACCTCACTTATTGCACTCACACTGGGCCGGGTGATAGTTGGCATGGGGACTGCGCTGTCAGGGACAGGAGCGTGTCTTTACATTGCGGAGATCTCGCCAAGGGAGAGGAGGGGTCTGCTGGTGACGCTGTACGAGCTGATGTTGGTTGTTGGGGTAATGCTGGGATTCAGCTGTAGTTACGCCTTTGCTACTCTGCCGCATGGCTGGGCTTATACATTTGGACTAGTAATCCCCCCAGCACTGGTGCAGATTGGTGTACTTGTGTTCCTCCCACCCAGTCCACGCTTCCTGGTTGCACAAGGACAGGTGGAGCAGGCCAGGAAAGTGCTGGCCAGAATGAGAGGTGGCGCTCAGGAGCATGTGGAGCAGGAGCTCAGAGACATCCAGGCAGGACTCAAAGAAGAATCAGAGCACAGTTTCTGGGAGCTGTTCAGCGCCAAGGCCAACTTGCGTTCACGGTTGCTAACAGGTGTGGCTTTAGTCTTCCTTCAGCAGGCTACTGGTCAGCCCAACATCCTCTCCTATGCTTCACCACTTCTTCGCAGTGTTGGCTTCAACAGTGACGCCGCGGCAACCTTGGCCTCCACAGGGTTCGGAGTGGTCAAAGTAGTCGGCACCATCCCAGCAGTGTTGCTGGTCGACCGCGTGGGACCCAAGAGCTTTTTGTGCGTGGGTGCTGTCGCAATGGGATTGTCGTTAGTTGCACTCGGTACTTTGACACTGCAAAGCCACACTCATCTCACGAGCCTGTGTAAAAGTCAGACTATATTAAACCACACACATACGGCGTGGGATTTAAACAGAACCGCTATAGACTTTGACGACAGTGAAATGTTTTCCACTCACCTCCCCGGCCAGTGGAAAAACGAGGAGGCACAGGGGACTAACGGAGGGGATGATGGGATTGGGGAGTCAGTAGGAGGAGGAAAGACTTACTTAGAAGTGTCTTCCTCGCTGAAGATGGCATCACTGATCAGCTTGCTGGTGTATGTGGCGGCCTTCTCCATTAGCCTCGGGCCAAGTAAGCATCCATTTATCCAGTTTTTTCACCCACTCCCACACACACACATACATGCACACAAATTAAAAACCATAAACTGCCGACCTACAATGTATTTACCCCTCAGGACACGCCCAAGCTGCATATCTTGTTTTGCTAGAGTGCACCAGGCCACATCTGCACTATACAACAGCAGTACTGATCCATCTGCACTCACAGACACTTATACAGTATGTTAAAGTGATTTGTTGGTTTATTTGGTTCTAATAGCTGCAGCTTGTATCTACTTTAAAGTACAAAGTACAACACTGGTTATCATACAATAACTGGGTGTAAAGGTAAAGTATAGATTGAAATGTTTGAGTTTCCCAGATAAAGCCGCGTGGACCCTGACTTTAAAACTTCAAACCACAGACAAAATGCTCAAATATCAAAACCATACAAAGCTTTTATGCATCATATTATTTGTATTAGGCCTTACTAACCATGGCCTCTCATGTATTATGTTTCCTTTCCAGTGGTGTATGTGGTTCTCAGTGAGATCTTTCCAATGGGAGTCAGAGGCAGGGCTGTGTCTGTAGTGTCGGCTGTAAACTGGGCCACCAACCTGCTCATCTCCATGACCTTCCTCACAATTACAGGTGTGTGTTTGGTTACAATTTATTAATTGCAACTTCCATTTGAATGTTGTTTAGTGAAATTTACAGGCGCTGTTCCTCCAACAGTAATGACAGGTAAACTAATGGCAACTTTGTGCATTTCATGCTAAACACATTTCACTTGTTAGTGCCTGAAAAAGAGGTGTGTCTCCTTGTTTATACTACTTGTCAGTCAGCCAGCCAGCACGTCTACACCCAAAACGTTTTTTTTTAATTTGTAATCTTTGATATGCTTCATTTGTTTTTAGCAGAATATTCAAGTTACCATCATGATTTGCATAGTTTGCCGATCATCCTTCTGTGCCAAGTATGTCCAAACTTCATCACGGCAGCTATGGCAGAGCAAGTCACTTATCGCTGGCGGACGTTATACACGTGTTCCTTTCCTGTTGTTTTTCTAGAAAAGATTGGTGTTCCCAATGTGATGTTCCTCTACTCTGCCATGAGCTTTGTTCTGCTAGTGTTTGTCATCCTCTGTATCCCTGAGACCAAAGGTCGCACACTGGAGGAGATATCAAAAGAACTGGCTAAGAAGTGAGTGGCAGCTTACACGTAATGTTACTGTAATCAAGTTAATCTTGTGTAAACTGGATTACAGTAAAATGCTGTGAAAAGCTTTTCTTTATCTTATGCCTCTCCTTTTTTTTATCAGGAAGCATTTTGAGGTGAGGCTCTGTAGGCAGGTCCAGCCTCAGGAGAGCCTGATCAGCAGCAGCACATCCACAGAGATCCCAGTAAACGCCTGACTTCTTTAACAGGCCACAACTGTACACCTCAGCTGACGGAAGCTCAAGAGCAAGGATCCAGAAGGACGATGTGTTAGCACTGTTAAGAATTTGGGGCACAACTCGTACATCTCACCCACATCTTTGTGGTTCCAGCTGGTTACTATAATAACGTCATGTGTCATATAATTCCTTTTAGCTCCATACTGTATGTAAAGAAAGAATGAACTAATGGATTTGTGAATGTTCTTAAAGGAAGATAGCTCAGGGTTCTTGCTTGCTTGTTAAAGGGCAGTAAAGAAAGGTCAACAATGGGGAGTGAGTATGTGATTATATTAAATATATATAATATTTATTTAATTCCTTTTTTGTTTACCTCTTCCCTATTTACAAATACAGCTCCAATAACGCAGAAAGGGACATTTCCCTTAACTCCAGGATTAAATGGACTCCCCACCAGCCAGTATAACTGATGAAGAGTGCTGAAACTGTACTGCTAGTTCTTTATTTTTTTTTTATTATTTTGACCTGAACATTTGCAAAAGATTGTCTCTTTTGGATAATCATGGAGAAATCAAAAATGTACTAAAAAAAAATCAGATGATGTCTGTGTATGTAACCGTCATTGTTTTTTTTTGCTGGTGTGCGAATTCCTAAAACTTTATTTATATGTTGCTTATGGCCATATGTAATGTAATAACACTAACATGGCTCAAACCAGTCATACCAGTGTCGAACACACTCTAATCCACGCGGTGACAGAAATGTGGGCGTCACAGTAGTTTTAGGAAGAGCTCGGTGTCCTCTCCTTGACATTTTATGGGAACAAGAAAATAATATATCAACAGTCTCAGCTCACGCTCCAAAAAAAAAAAAAAAAAAAACTGAACTCATCAGGTCTAGAGATAATATCGGGTAGGTAATATAACAAATAGTACTGCTGTAGTGTATGAAATGTGATGAAAGAGGTTTTTTTTTTTTTTAAACTTGTGTCTGTGACGCTAAAATTATATTTAGTTGATTAACACGTTGAATGTTTAAAGAATGACTCGTGTGGACCTGTTCACAATTAAAGTTGCACATTTCTAAATCTTTGATACACATCCTCAAATGTATTTGTAAAGTCTGTGACACTGAAGATCTTCGAGAACCATTTTATATTGTGATGTGCTTCATCGGGACATGCAACCGCACAATGAAATGAGAGTCAAACATGATAATCGTGTGGTGGCCTCTTTTAGCATTAACCTTTATTTTTATACAAAATACAAAAATTCTGAACAAGTGTCACAAATCTTTAGTTGACACTGGTTCAAAAAGTCCATCCTACATACTTTAAGACATGTCAAACTTTTTGTCAACATCTTTTCCATCAGAGGACTTCATTATATACATACATATAGATTACCCTTCACTGAGTTTTCAGTTCCCGTTTAAAAACACTCACTGTTGTTTTTTGTTGTTTAACTGAATGATATTCTACCAAGTTTTTTTTTTTTTCAGACAATTCAGGTACTGGCTAATGCTGCAAGCATGGCCTCTTTGAATGAATGAACACTGTTCATGGTCTAATGTTGCTTCGAAAACTCACACGAATGTTATCGCCAAACGTCATGACCGGTGACGACGAGAAGTGAACTGCCACACAACTTTGAGTGGCTGCTTTTGCAATTTATGAGTTCTTCACTTGAACATTACAACCCATCTGTTTCTGTTTGTCCTGTGCCTTTACAGTGCAGTTTTAACAGTGTTTGAAGTCATCCGCCTGCTAAACAGCTAATTTTGAATATCTGGGACTGACCAGTGGTGTCAAATGAAAGTGAATGAGGGGGGGTCTATAGCTCAACAACACCTGGAAAATAAAATATACCTGAACCTTTCAAAAGTTTTCATTACATTCCAAAACATTTAGGACATCAATCTCGTTCTGTACATTGTCCCAGCCTAGAAAAAAAAACATGGAAAACTTGTGTTTAAAAACTATTATTAGGAAATGACAAGAAATTAAATTCTGATCCAGTGCCACAGTTGAGAAACAAGAACAATTTTATAGAGAACTGACAACCAAGAAATGTGAGAAAGCAACAATTAAAGACATGAATGAGATTAATGCATATTGCATGAACATGTATCTGCATAAAGGACCTGCTCTGATTTTGTGAACATGTGTAACAGTCCAGACACAGTCTATGGTTTGACTGCTGTGTTTTCTCTTTGGGCGTGACTATTGGTGATACCGTAGATGCCTTGTATTTGTGTTAACATGTGTACAAACGAGCCATGGACGGAGATTCTTCCAGAGAAAGTGGCAAATGGGACGTCTTGTTGTCTCTAGATTTTAAAAGGTGAGGCTTCTCAGTGTTAACATACTGACTCTTTGCAAAGGTCACCACTGTTAAGCATTAAAATGGTTAAATGGTTGAGAACTGGTCTTTTTGTGTCCATGCAAAAAACACCCAGAGCAAATAAAAAGCGAATAACTTCCACCCCTCCCTTTCAGTGTCTGGAAGAGCAGTTTCTGGTGAAGTTACTTGCAAGTTTAGGCTGTTAAAATCACAAGAGCCACACAATCCACAACAATGACATTTTGTGAGAGGGAAGTTTTAGGACTCCGAGTAGGGTTGTTGAGAATGATTAAAAATCCAGATGACATCCAGTCCTTTGGACGTGTTAGAAGTTTGCGGCTGTTGCCGCGTAACGATAAAAATCGAGCAAATAAATCCGAGGATAAGGTGCTTCATCACTTGTAACGAACAAATTAGATGCAACTTCTCGATCCCTTCATTTCTTCAGTCTTTTAACTTTTGCAGAGGGGTTTCTGACACTCGAACAGCAGTGGGTAGATCTGCTCAACAGCTGTGGCCACATTCTGCACGTTTGGTCCTGAAGAGTGAGAGCATAAGAACAAGTTCTGAGTACAATAAAGGAACAGAAAAAGCAATAAATCAATCAATAAACATATTATTATTCCTCGTTTAAGTTCAGCCTAATGACGTACAAAGAGGCTATGACTATTTCACTCAGTGAAATTCCTCGAGGATTTGGGTTACTTCACAAACCGCTTTTCTGTTTTTCGAACAGAACCAGTGCATTACAATGTGACCTCAATCCCTTAAGCTAGTGTGCCCTCCTGCTGTATGTAAAGGGAGGGTGAGAGAGGTTACAGTGTGTGTGTGTGTGTGTGTGTGTGTGTGTAAACATGTAAGTGTGAGGTTACCTGTAACTGTGACGCTGCCAGTAGAGAACACCTGTACAGTGGCCTTGAGATGTTTGATCCTGTACATGGCAGCAGGATGGAGCTCTGGTTCATAACTGACAAAACAGGCACAAACGCATGGTTAACTACTGCACACTTACAGGCTCTCAGCACATACAGGGGGTCCAAAAGTCTGAGACCATTTAGTCAAGATACTTCTATACTGCATTTGTTTTGAATGTAACACTAACTTATATAACTAATATGAGCGAAAAGTTTGGATCTTTGAAAACATGAATTTTAGAATTTCTTAGCTAGAGCTGAAGTTTGTCTAAATGATCCATGTTATCCCAGCATGACCTGACAATGTTTCAAAGATGTTCTTGCTCCCATAAATATTCAGTGGGGTTAAGGTCAGTCGAGTGTGGAGGAAAGTCCATGACATTCAGGACTTGTACTTCTTTGGCCTTCAAGTGGTTCTTGCAAAGCTTTGAGGTGTGTGTTTGGGGTCAGGGCCGGCCCTATGCATTTAGTGGTCCTAAGCAAGATTTCACAAAAACTAGTGCGGTCAACAAATCGCACACACACCACTTCTAACTGAATGAACACATGGGCACAACAGAGATGGACAAATCATTCGACATCAGATCTCTTGCTGTATTTGAGGGTTGGCAAGTAGCTACAAACAGAACCATAATGAGAAAACAAAACAAACTGTTCAAAGGAGGAAGAAGAAGTTTGTCCAGAAAGCAAAGAAACTAGTTGTTATTTAACAAGACTAAGCTATTAAAAGACTACACAGGCACTTCATCTTCTGACATGTTAACATCCCCTTGACTTGAGCAATCCTACCACCATGTTTCATCATTCTCTCTCCTATTTGTCTCCTTATATACAGGTTTCTCTTACTGCCACAAATCTCAAACTTGGATTCATCAGTAAAGACAACTTTTTTCCAGTCAGCTGAGTCACTGTGAAATTCTTGTATTTCTTAGTCCCCTCAAACATTTAGCCTCATTTCCCCTCCTTAGAAGTGGTTTAGAAACTGCTACTTGTGTTCAAAGACCTTACTTTCACAGTACTTTTGCTGATTGTAGTCTTGCGTTCTTTATTTAGAGGATTCTGTATCTGTGATAAAAGTTGTTTTTCGACCTCTCAGGGAACTAAGCTTGATATATTGATCTCCTGATGGTCACTTTTGGTCCGCCTGATTGCGCTTTGGATACGACTGATCCAGTTTCTGCAAAGATTGTACAGTTCCATGCACTACCCCCTTAGAAACCTTTAGTCCAGCCATGATTTGAGGCTGAGAAAGCCTCTTTGCTTAGAATATTAATTTGACTTCTGACACTTTAACTTACTAAATCTAAATCCTCAAACTTTCCCATTATTTCCAGGCTAACATGAAAATACTGGAGATTTTTAATGTGGTCTCAGACTTTTATATAGCCATATACAGCCACTACACCATATGTTGTCATATAACTAAGAAAATCAAAGGCTAACTACACCAGCACTTTCTGTCTGCTTGCTTTACAGTATGCCAAACGAATACTAAAGAGCTGATTAGTGCTCCCACCACTAGAGGTCATCCTGTCCCTGCAAATCTTTTAAGCAAAACAGCCCTTTAATTCAGAACACGTGTATAAATGTGTATAAATGACAGTGATAGGTAATTATGACATTTACAACTCAAATCCAGTGAGCATCAAAAATGAGCATCTTAAAACAAAGGTGACATCTGGAGCAGGAAGTATTTCAAATGAGAGTGATGCTGTTAATGAGTGTGACGACAGGTTGTGGTGCACTGTGCTTTATTACCTGGCAATGGGTCGGTTGTTCTTAGTGAAGTCTATGAGGTGGACTGCAAACGGCATGGAGCACACTGCCAGCACATTCACAACTTTGAAGGCTGAAAACCTCACCTGAACAGACAACACACGTATTTACAGACACATATGAATGTATTTATACTTTTAAAATCAAAATATTAAACTCTTCCATCCTAGTCTTACGGCCTTAGTGTTGGAAAGTATACCTGTAGGTTAGCCTCATTTCTACTTAGTTATTGTAGATATAGCAGCAACAGGTGCTTAGCTAGATAAAGCTTCAATCTAAGTCAATACAAACATTAGGCAGGATATTTAGATTACAGATCTATTCTATAAGAGGTTCAACCTGCAGGTTGACTTGGTTGCATGCCACTGTATTGTTTGAGTCATGAAACATAACCTAGCAAGAGCAACTGGAAAGTCAAAACACATTTACACAGTCTAATGAAGCACAATGGTTTTTTTAATTAAAGAACTGCATAATTAGAATTGAAAAGGAAACACGGGCCCCTTGTTATTCTAACCTGAAGGCATATTAGGCAAGACTATGACAGTAAGACGAGGATTATAAAGTCTTGTTTAGCCTCCTAAAATCTACTGACACAACAGACGATATGCTGGCTTACTGGTCTATTAACTGAGCCAATATTTATAGATTATTACAATCTCTGTTGCCTAAATACAATGCAATTACTCTTTCAGATTTCCCCACAAGATTGTTTCTGAAATACTTGCGAATATAAACTGTAAATGATCCATTATAAATAATCCAGTCTGACTCTGTATTTCCATGCTACACTTGAACATAAACTAGACAATCTGAAATGTAATATCTCAACAATTATTATGATGAAATCTATCTCCGGATGGAAAGGTTATCTAGTTATCATGATATTAATGTTTCTGTCATAATGCTGTTAAGTAACAGCTACGTGATTATTCTCACCTTGAAGCCCAGTTTCTGCAGACAGCGCGCTAACCTGCGAGCGCCCAGCTTTGCCTCGTCCTCACTGAACAAAAAAAGGAGCGCACGAGTGAGCGCCATCATAACAGTGGTGTTTATACTGTATATAGTTTGGCATGTGGCACACAAACAACCTTAAGAGGAACTGTGGGTTCACTGTATTGAACAAGCATCACTGTGCTGATTTGCCAGAAATGATAATGAATTACTCCAGTGTCAGTTTTGTAACTTTGACATGAGACGAATAAAAATGTCTCTGAATTATTGGCACCTGGTGGAGGATCTTGCTCAAACATAGAAGATAGCTGAAGCCAACATTACAGGACTAAACAAAAAAAGAGGCAAGAAAGCCGACATTTCTCTCCTCAGAGAAAATTAGTGACCCTTTGGCAGCCATTTGTTATGTGCAAGTACTTTTTTTGACAAGTCTTCCAGTCAGCTATTCGTAAGTGTTTCATGTACAGCGTTTCTACCTTGTTGCTCCAGTGCAGATGATTTTCCCTGATGACCAGATTGAGGCTGTTATCTTGGGCTTACGAAGCTTCATTAGGACTTTCTATAGAAAAAAAAAAAGAGGTCAGAATTTGAGTGGTCCATATCATAAACCTTTCAGAATGGAGTAAACACTTTGACTTCCTTACCCCTAGTTCTGGCTTATAAATGACATTGATTCCCTCTAAGGCAATGGTGCGCAGGTTGAGGTGGCACCTGGTCCTGAAAGTTGCCACCACATTGGTGATAATAATATCAAGTGCGTCGTCATTGCTGGAATCCATGTGGAAGTGTGTGGTGCAGCAAGAGGACCACAGGGGGCTTTCTCCTCACACATGTATCACCAAGGCCACCATCACCACCGATTTCACGGACGGACGAGGAGACAGGACGAGCTGGAAGAGGAAAAGGGGACCGGGATTTATTACTATTTTGAGAGTTACGTGCCATCTTTTTTTCACACAACACCATGTCATATAATACAGTGAATGTCTCTTGCATGTACAGTAAGTTATATCTAGCACATATAGACAGTCCCTGTGTGGAAATGCTGTTCTTACACATGTATAAAAACACACAGGAAGGGGGTTTAAATTGTCACCTTAACTGCAGCACCAGTTCATGTGCTTCTCCGGGTATGTGCTTCCCGTCTACTTGAGATTTAAACATATAACTCAAAACATGAATCACACAGGCATCTGCAAGACATCAGAGGAGCGGTTTAAACACTCAAATGTACCCTACGTATTATATTAGCATTAGCTCAACCGCCAATGATACAGGCTGATGATACGTTAGCTGCTATGTTGCTACCATATTGACAAGCTATAATATTATAGGAGGCTAAACGCGACGTGTGATGTATTTATCACTCACATCTGTGAAAGTTGGTTCGGTTTAACCTGTCGTAGTTTTGTCTAAAATGGTAGCTTTGTTTGCGTTACATCCTGGTGTCGCTCTGCATAGTAACGCACCTGATAAGCTTGTTTGGAGGAAATGATGCTAGCTAATCTCTCCAGCCCAACAAGCCGGCTGTCAACTATTCAACCAAAACTAATTACGTGAGCTATTATTGTGAATAAAATTCCTCTGAAATGAGCCACTCAAAGCAACAGATACAGTAACAATCCCTCACTACTAGCCCAGTTAATGTTGTGAATAAAGCTAGCCGTTAGCTAGCAACAAAGAAAAGTGCACAGGCGGTAATGAATGAAAAGTTGTCAGCTAAGCTAACTAGCAGGCTAGCTGTGTAACGTTACACTGAGGACGAGCTGGTTTCCAGCGTGTTGATGGAAAATGTGTGTCTGAAATGTTTGCTTTGATTCTTTAGCTACCTCCTCAGCTAGATCAGTGCTGCAACCCCGACACATAAACAGTCCAGTCAGCGGTAGAAAATGTTGTGATCAGACGCCTTCTCCTCTGCAGACAACTGACCAGCGAGTGAGCTACCTTCCGGTTTCTGCTTTCAAAATAAAACGAGGCGACCAAGTGAGTGAACCTAAAAAAAAATAACAACTTCCGGTTACAGCTTTCAAAATACAACGATAAAAACAAACGTTTTAGAGCAGGGGTGTCCAAACTTTTTTTTAAAGAAGGCCAGATTTGACAATGTGAAGATGCCCGGGGGCCAATACTAACATTTAAAAATTAAAAAAAAAAATTTTATTAAATTTTGTTTTCATTGTCACAATTATCTTTTTTTTTTTTTTTTTTAAATGACAATGTAACCAAATCTAAGTAATGCAAAGTGTGTTAATATTTAAGTTTAAATTGCTCTTGTCTTTAACAAAATCATTCAGAAAGTAATATTTTGTGTCTCATCTACAGATATATAACACCAGCAGTTATGTCCTTAAAGGTTAAAATGCTTCGTTATGTCAACCAAAAAAGACAAATCTACCAGCCATACAGTATCTGACAATCCTAGCAGGCCATAAATAATATATTATAAAAATTAAGCTTCGGGCCGCATTAAATCTGCCTGCAGACCGTGATTGGCCCCATACTTTGGACATCCCTGGTTTAGAGATTTGCAGTTATTTAAGCAGCCAATTATTTTTACACAACAAGACAGAAAAATGTAGGAAAAATGCACAAACATAAATAAATGTGATAAAATAGTAATAGCAGTTCAACAGACATAAATCTATGTACAAGTAAAATTACAATAAAAACATTAAACACAGAAGACAGGGGAACAAATATATAATCAAAAAGATTAAGTAAGGATCAACAAGTATACAACAGAGCTTTGTGAAAAAAAATTAAGTAATACATCTATTTCTGCTGAGAAATTAGAAATATCAGTGGGATCTATAAAGATTGGAGTCTTTTTGTTATCATCCTTAAATGTCACATTTAAAACTAACATGAAGCATTTCATCATTTCCTAAAACAGTACAAAAGCTAGCCTATCAATATCTACAAATAGTAAGAGGGATAGATCTTATGTATAAGTTTAAACTAGGTTGGAGATGCTTTTTTAGATGCATAGATGCCTTCCTGCATAAAACATGATCAATGCAGGACTTTGTTCCTTCTTTGAAAGGTGAAGCAATCCAAATGACATGTCATTAAGTCTGTGTGAGTGATTTAAAGGAAGTTTAATTGAATGGTAAAGGGAAATTATATGATTATTATCTGAGAAAACACAACCTTTAATACCAAAAAGATTAAGAACATGATTCATATTTCTGGCTGCCAGATGAACTTGAAAAACAAGTTGGTGTAAAGTTTGTATCTTGTAATGTAGACAACGAGGGTTGTCTTATTGGACAAAAATGCACAATTTTGACATAATTCGAGGTAAGAAATGCTCTACACTGGTACAATGAGGTAATCATTTAATGTCATGGGTGACTTGTTCTGAATGAATTCTTAAAAGTTATGTGCAAGTCAAAGAAGGGTTAGAACACTCACTGACTTTAGCCAAATTCTGTGTCCACAAATTTGTCTCTGTAATCATCGATGTCTGCCAATATTACACTTAACAGGCTTATGTTAACACCATTTCCAGATAACAATGTGTAACTTTTTTGAGTGTTTACGGTGTATTGACATTTAAACTACGTGGATTAGAACATCTCCGAGGAAAATGAGCACATCTGGTCAGTAAATGCTCCTCAGGGAATTCTGGACGGGCTACAAAAGAGGAGAAGGAGTAAAGTTTGGAGGCGGCCGGGAATGTTTGTGTTATCAATGAGAGAATTTGCAGCCGCTCCTGTGGCTCATGAATGAATTTAGTGAATGGATGCGGTCCTGAGGTTTCTGTGCACTGTCACATTCTGCACTGATGGTGACCTTTAGGCGGACCAATCGTGACTTTATGAGGATTCTTCTTGAAGAACGATCTTTATGAGATAAAGTTGCTCAAACTAAACACAGATTTGACTGTACGTATGTGCACACATTCATGTGTATATATTTATGCGTGTTAATATCCATGACTTATTGCTCGCTTGTGCACATTTGTGCATTGTATCCTGTAACCCAGCTATTCACCTCAGTACACTGCAAAACACTTCCGCCTGGCCTGCGCCCAAACAAAACAGAAAAATAACTTCTTTATGATTCAGCCTTGTTGTTATTGTTCGTCCTCCCTGGTTACCAAATTGTCTCTTCTCCCTCTCGTTTAATTCTCCTGGGCTTCTCTTGGTGATATATAGCCTTGTGAGTCACATCCATTCTGCACAAGAGCCTTGTTCAGATGTCCCAAGATGTTTACTATAAAGGTTTAGATTTAGAGCAGGTTAGGCAAGTCAGACCACTAGCATTGATGCTGTGTGTGTGTGTGTGTGTTTGTGTGTGCTGTGAGATGGCTGACGCAGGGCGCAGGAGTATGTTTACAGTTTGTTGGGGCTGCACATCACTGGGGCAGTCTCTTCCCAGGGGAACAATGCTCTTATTCTCATTAGGTCATAAGATGCAACATGTAAACACACAGATGTGAGCACTTACGGCTTAATAGATGCAGTTATGTCTAAGAATAAATAGACGGTCCATCACTCTAACTACTTTATGTGTGTTTGTGTGTGTATGTGTGTGTGTCAAAGAGAGAGTGACTCAGGGAAAGTGAAAGATAAATCATTTTTTCATGCTTCTGGGAATATTTGTGTTTGTTTGCCTGCATGCGTGTGCATTTTTATATGTATGTTTAACAGTGATTGTGGTTGTTTGGCTATTGGCTAAATTCAAAGTTTTACCCTTACATTTATGCGGATAAAACATGACACAGATTATTGTTAACAAAGTAAAATGTTTGCTCTTGGGTGGAACATTATCATCCACCTAACAAGGGCGTATAGAGGCTGCATATCGATACATTCTCAATCCCCAAGAGGTGTCTTTTCATATGAATGTCTGGATGATCTGGCCAGTTTGGTATTTCTTATGACAAACAGCTGAAAAAGTCACACGATCTTCGTAGGAACTTTAGGTAACACGCTAAAACAAAGTCGCTGTCTGTCTACAGTTTTTCGAGAACACTAAATGTGAAGATGCCATTTCTCTTAAAAGCTTAAGTCGTCTGTGTCAGCAGATGCATCTTTGCAAAGATCTTCTGCTGGGGTGACCTCACTGTTGCCTGTAAACTGGACGTGTTTGTCAGGACCCCAGTGTTCTGTTTATGTTGGGCGTACATCACAGGCCCATTTCAAAAGGACTTAGAGAGCGAAGTTAAAGCTTTTGAGAGTCTTTGCAGTAGTGTTGTAAAACTGAGTTCGGTACAGGTTTGATGGGTTTGTGGGAACTCTGGCAGATTACTGAAGCTTTACTAGTTTTTCAGCAGAGATTCAAACTAATAGGAGATGAAGAAGTCTGGTGAGATCCAAAAAGGCTCTAAATGATAGGGAATGTAAGGGAAAGAAGATGTGTTCTTGTTACATTTGGATTTATACACACCTTAAATGTGAATGACTCCATTTCTGCGTAGATGCACACATACACTGTATCTGCATGCCCATGTGCCGCATTCGGGTACTTATGAGTAAGTGTTTCTGTAGGAGACAAAGATGAATAGTGTGTGAGTTTGCCGTGCGGAGGGAATCCAGTGCTCTGGTAGTGCTGCTCTGGGGTCTCCCAGTGTAAACAGAGACGTGGGAACGACCAAGCCTGTTTATATGAGCTCCATTCTTACTGGGACCAGTCAGCCAGGCATCAGGGGCACAGCCAACACACCGGTCTCATGTGCATATACAGAAATACGTGTAAAGAGGCTTATTTATACATGTATCATCCTAAAATCCTAGATTCAGAAGATGATGTTGGTGTTTAATGCATTTGACAGGATTTTCTTGATGCAAGAGAAAATGACTAATTCATCAAAAGTGGGATATAATGAGGAGTAAACCCACTCAAGTCGTTTTTTAAAGCTGATATACTGTAATATATTCTCTTTGTTCTAAACGTTAGTTGCCTCAACAGTTCTGAGGATGAGTTGTTTTACATGAAACATAAATAAGCACCTTTCAGTAAACAACAACACATGTGGACTTGAGATGAACCTTGATTTATCCAAGATTTCATGTGCAGTTACATGACTTATCTAAAGTATTTTATACTGTCAGATCATACATCATACAACAGAGATAATCAAGGCCAAAAAAAAAAAAAAGAAGCTTTGACAGTCAACCAAACAAACAAAAAAAAGTTTCTACAAACAAGTGAAATCTTCTCATCCTCTCATCACGGCTCCAGAGGTGAGGCCGAGCTCAGAGCCAGAGAGACGATCACTCCCAGCGCTCATTGTGCCAGATTTACTGGCCTAACATTAACACACCTGCGCGAATGTTATAAAGTTCCTGCTAAGCCGTGTTTAGACTAGTTTTGAAAATGATGACACCACCAGCATTATCTGGTGCAACCGCAGTCCGTAGAGAAAGCACCTGCTTTTTTCAAAGTGAAATTAAGGACCGAGGAAGACGGGCCAGGATGAAATCATATTCTCAGATAGATACATCATTTGGCAGAATGGGAGTTTATAATTTGCTCTTGATTGCGAATATTCACATGCTTACTAGTGATTATATTTTAGACACATTTAGACTTTTTTTTGATACATTAGGTCTGATGGTTTCATTGCATTTTTGCCTACCTGCCCCCTAACTTTGAACCAAAAAAGCCTTTTTTCTAAAATCATTTCAGATATAATTCCTTTGGGCAAAATGGAATTTGCAAACAAAAACAAAACAAAAGGATTAGCTTGCATAAAACCAATGCTTTTGGAATTACACAATGGTAAAAGATCTTTTTGTGGCTCCTTATTGATGTACATGAACAAACAATACATTTTTAGACAGACAGTCAGACAGTGTTTGGTGAGAGAAGGAGTTGCTGTAAGCTGTGTGGAGTGGACTCTTCCTCTTTCACTAGAAAACAGAGCGCTCCAAAAACAAACTGCCCTAAGAGAGCATGAAGGAGTCCATCTGAACGCCACCTAACAACATGCAAAGGAAAATCACACATGCGTTAGCTGGTCAGTCAGGAGTCAAGAGGTGGAACCATCAGAACTCCCTTTAATTACACACCTGGCTGCCCTTTAGAGATAAAGTGTGTGTTTGCAATCAGGCATGAAATGCATCATTGTCGCTGTGTGTCATAATGTGTACTATATATGTTAATGTATGTAACTGTAAACTGTAGTCAAGATCCTGTATCTGTGTGTATGTGTGTGAGTCTCCTAATCTTTGTGCTTATACAGGTCTGAATTTGGGTGGAATGGGGGGGGGGGGTGAGAGGTGTTGACATAGAAGGATGTTTTGGGGTGGTGTTTGGGGAGCGAGTTGGGGTGAAGGTGTAGAATGATGATAGGAAGGAGGGATCTGTGATAAGGCGGTGTTGTGTTTTAGCAGCTAAGCGTTTGGGAGTTGGTGCTGCGTCGTTGCATGTTTGCAGACGTGCACACACTTTCTAATTGATCTGTTTCTGCTCATACTTGTGTCTGTGTGTGATAAAACAAAGTAACAAAAAAATCTCCCACTCATATTCAAGCTGCACACACACACAAACGCATGCCCACGCACATGTACGCACACACAGACACACACACTGATATCTAAATTAATGGTCTCCTTGGGGAGTCATCCAAAGGCCACGGGCGTTTGGGAGAAAAGATTCTTGGAAAAAGGCTTCATCATCAGAACATTTGCTCATTAGTAACCCCATCTTAGCCATCCAGAGAGAGAGAGAGAGAGAGAGAGAGAGGTACACTAAGGAATACATGGACAAGGTCATATACTTATCATGTTGAAGAGGCATTTACTTTACATTCTCTCCAAATGACGATAAAAGTGGTAGATAGAGAAAGGCGAACGGGGAATCAGCCTTTGGTGTGAGGAGCAGAGACTCGGGTAATGAGGTAAAGAGCATGAATAGTTCAAAGAAAGTCCAAAGACAGAAAGAATAAAAAAAAAAAAAAAAAAGAAATATCTCAGTTCTCACTGAGTTAGACTCCCCCTGTCTCCCTCAGCCTCACTCTGTGCAGGAAGTCATTAAAGAGTAAGCCAATAAAGCTGTGTCAGATATATTGTATCCCCGTCCTCCACAGAGATATAAAATATTGGCCTCCCATTCTCATCAGACATGGGGATCAGCATTTTACAGGCCCACAGTGTCCTCCTTTGGAGTTCAGAGAGTTTACTGAAGTTATCAACTGTCTTGTTGTTGCTTTTCAACATAATTGTTTCCGGTTTTGTTGAACGTGACTCATAATAAAAGGGCATCCTGGGTAACACACAGGTTTTAAATGTGGGAATGTTTGTCTCAGAAACTCCAGTTCCACTTCATTTGATTTTGGAAGGCTCCCAAAGGATAAAAATCTTTTTAGCTGCCCACTAGGGGGCACGACAAGCTGACAGGCACATACTGTATATACCAGCTTGTAAAGTTGCTATGGATATTGTGTTAGCATGCAATTGCTAATTGCAGTTATGTGTTTTGCAGACACTATTCATTTGAAGTCATTTTTCGGACCACCTGATGAGTGTAAGTCCAATATTCATTCTACTTTTAGCTTTT
Organism: Argyrosomus regius; assembly: GCA_946959425.1. NCBI lineage: Eukaryota > Metazoa > Chordata > Actinopteri > Sciaenidae > Argyrosomus > Argyrosomus regius. The sequence continues at coordinate 13,450,123 of OX336901.1, read as the reverse complement.
TTTTGGTCAATAACTCCTGTGAAAATTTATCTGGCTCTTAATAGTTTCTCAACCAATCACTTCAGCTTCCTCTCTACTGTTGAGTAGTGTATGGTGGGCTCTCTTTGCTGAAATCATGGCTGGTGGTGGGAACGAGGCTCATGAGAGTAGGGAGCAAAGTAGTGCGCCATTAAACGAAGACATTGAGTAAAAAGATGCTAAAACACTGTAAACATACTTGGACATTTTGATGTCAAGAATCAATACTCATTTTTCATGAGAACTTCATTGGAAACAGGTGAGCTTATTATTACAGTATTAGATTAAATGACTCATTGCTCTGTGTTTGTGTGTGGGTGCAGTTCAAACCCTCCATGGGGGGAAGCGCTTGTGATGATATATGCTGTTTCTTTGTTCTGTCTGTCTTGTTTTTTCCTCTCATATTCAGTTTTTAACATATTTGGACAAGTATTTTATATCTTATGCAAACAAAGAGGCTAGTGGAGGGAAAATAAGCAGCCTCTGTTGCTTTTTCTGTTGATAAGTATTTGATAAGACAGTTTATGCTGTGCCAAAATAAATATGCAACATATTAGTAATCGAGCAAGAATGAATGTGTTATTCATGGAAACTCTGTTGACTAAAAGTGTGTTTTTTCCCTTTAGTATTACATGTTTCTTCATTATAGATAGATAGATAGATAGATAGATAGATAGATAGATAGATAGATAGATAGATAGATAGATAGATAGATAGATAGATAGATAGATAGATAGATAGCGAATTAATGGATGGAAAAGAAGAGAGCAATAAAACATGATGGAAGGATAGAGAAGGAGGGAGAAGGGGTGAGGAGACGAGGTTAATCCAAACAGACATGTGCCAGGTTATTTTTACGTCCCATTGGCCATTATCTGCCTGCTCTGTTATGGTTAGGGATAAATACAGACCTGGGCAATACCAAGGAAGGGTGTGTGTGTGTGTGTGTGTGTGTGTGAATGGTTTTGTGCCTGTGTAGTAATGTGTAGTTTTGTGAGCATATGTATGTGGCCTCTCTCTCTTTCTCTCTGGTTCTCCTCCACTGCAGCAGCCAGGGAAGATAACCACAACAGTTTATTCCATTTCATCAGCCGCTCTTCTGGCCATTTCAGTCCTAATGGACACAGAGCAGAACTCGCTTTTTTATCTCCTTGCTCAATAAAAATCTTAAGGCCAGTCTGCTCATGAGACTTTCTGTCTCTGAGCTAAATAAATATCTGTGTATTGACTGAGTTGTTGAGTGGGAAAAAGGAAACGTTTGAGAGAGAGTCTGTGTGTTTGTGATAAGTGAAGTAGAGGGGAATTTTCTGGTTTTCTGTGGGAAACAATTGTGTGTGAAGGAGAGAGAAAGGGAGAACTTGAACATAGTTATATGATATCATGATATCTGGCATCAGACTTTCATCTGTAAGCTCTCCAAACACCTGTGTTTAAGGCGTGGAGTGAAGATTAACGAGGGGTTTAAACTTAGACATACAGAGAAATTAATCTGTGTGTGTGTGTGTGTGTGTGTGTGCACGTGCGTTCATGCATGTTTATGCAGGCATGTGTTTGAAAGATGTAACGCTGTGTGTATTTAAAAGCCCTTCACACTATTTTTATCATTCGATGCTTATTTAAACATGCATTTCAGCGTTGCTTATGTGACTTACAGCATTTCAATTTACACTCACCTGCTGCCTCAGGGAACGCCAACAACCATGCGTTTTAGGCCAGTGTGTGTGTTTGTGTGTGCATGCATGCTCTCATCCCATCTGGCCGTGTGCGTGTGTGGTGCAAGAGGACCTGAGGTGACGGTGAGTTTGGAGCAGCAGAGAAATGATCTGCAAGGTTTATTATCTTTAATTAGCATCCGGGGGAAAGAGATAGATAAGGACCACCATTTCGCTGATGGATCTGCTCTGTGTTTTTTTTGCCTAAGAAGAGACAGTGTAGTGAAAAAAAAAAGCAGGAAAGATGTATCATCAGTCCTGGAAAAGCCCAGATGCCTCCAGGTATACATTTATTTTTACCTTACCGGATACTGTATCTCCAATGTAATATGATCTATAATGTTCAAACTGTGTCCGACTACTGGATGCACATATGTTGTGATCAGTCTAAACATTCAAATGAAAACAAATGTTTTAATGTGCCTCAAACCAGAAAGTGGCACAGAGAAATTCATTTGAGCATCCTCACAAAATATCTGTTGCGGAAATGTTGGTGATGTTTTAAGTACGTGGAAAGTAAGTCAACACAGTTAATTCAAGGGAATGTATGTACCGTCCCTCTTCAGCTCCCTTTAAAGTCAGCACAGTCAAGACAGTTGATCAACGGTGCAGGTCAAAGTTCACCAAAATTGAATCCCTTTTCGAGCAATTCCTCTGAAAACGATGATTTCATTTAAATAAATTAATTCAGTTGTGAAATTTCAGTGTTATGAATACTGATGAGGTGAACATTTGATTCTGTCACATCTGAGAAGGATTTTAAATTATTTACAAAAAAGTAAAGTTGAGTTTTTAAAGCAAATGAAACGGACTAACATTTGCCTACAAATCATTACAAATGAAAGAGGTTAACATTTTGGCTGACACTTTTATCCAAAGTGATGATGATGATGATGATGATGATGACACTGTAAGAGTAACACAAGCACACGTGCACACAAACACGCTTCTCACCTCTCAAGATGCAGATTGCAGATGTCAAATAAATAAGTCAGAAAGTAAATACACATCAACAGCTGGACAACAGCTGATACACCGCAGTGACAGAGATCTTTTGTGTTTAGGCGAGTGAGAGGATGAGCGTGAAAAAAAGATTCATACACACGTGCATGTTATATGTCTTTGGAATACAACACGTTGAACTGCGTCGGTGCAGAGGAGGGAAAGGAAAATTGAACTTTTGGTAGTAATCTGTGTGTAGTATGTACCATGTAACTTTAAAATGATTATACCTGAGCGAGCTTCTATCACACCGCATAGTAACCATAAACAACTCAACAACAAGAAACACACAAACATAAAGAAACAAAGGAATGTGGAAAAAGGGGAAAGGTTTGACAAGAAAACATAAATCTCACTGTTGCATTTCCAGACCAGCATCCTGCAGATATTTCAGTGACAGTAGCCACAGAAATGACAGCATGTTTGATGTACAGTTCAATCTTCACACTGTATCAGTCAAATATCATAGTAATATTTTCAGACGAGAAAAATGTCCACACATCTTCTAAAGGTCAGTGATTAAAATTGAAACTCATATACAAATACAGAGTATATCAGATAGGATTTTGACTTTAATGCCTACAGTCAAAGTTCTATGAAATTAATCACTTGCTCTTGCTGCAGAGAATGAGCAATAACCTTTTTAATTAAATCTCTGTTATTTGTCATTAGTTTGTATATGTCAGTGTGTGTATCACAAACCATCCACAACTCATTTTGTGATATAAAGTTATAAATCATATTTTTCTGTAGATATTCCCATAACCCAATTTATCTTTTATTTATTGTTAGTTTGAACAAGTAGTCTATAAATCACTCCACCACATTTGCATTAGCAATTACATCCATGAAACGGTTTTATTTTACTTTACTTCCCAATATCTAATGTAACTATTTTACATGTGCAGTAGATGAGAGAGCATCCATCGTTCCAGATGAAAGTTCGGTAGACAAAATTTCAAAATGCAATATGCATCTGTTATATAATGAACACAGATGATGTCCCACTGAATGCATGCAATGGTGACTCGTGGGGATTGCATCAGACACAAATGTGAGTCCCACTGCGAACACAGGAAATATAAAGTCCTGTCATCTGCTTGGACACTCATCCACTAACACTAAGGAGCAAGAATAATACCAAAAATAGTAGTGATACATGCAGTTATTACTGTATCCTAGCATTGTTTTTTTTTCCAGAATAGAACACTAATAAGTCAGCTAAGCTAAGAGTTTAAAATGTCAATTCATCTGGCAACGACATAGTAAAGTTATTTTTGGGCTGAACTCTCTCATAACTGCCTTTAGTGTGGTCTCATCAGAGAAATATGCAAGAAAACGTATTTGGACTCACTATTGAGCATGATAACCTAATAATTAAATGCTAACGTTTAGTAGAGCGGTCAGCAGACATCTGTTTGTGATTACGGCGTAAAGGTGCGGTGCTGTTGTGTCTGTCTTCTGCTACTAAGTGGACCTGTCTGTTAGCTGCACCGGAGCTTGGGTTACACTCACAAACAAATACATGCACACACTAATGAGCTAATATCCACACACACACTTGTCTGCTTCCTGCCTTGGGACTTGGGGTTCAGAGGATCTTAAGGGTCTCTTGAGATTTGATGTTGGATGTTTGTGTGTGATTGTGTGTGTGTGTGTGTGTGTGTGTGTGTGTGTGTGTGTAAGGGGCAATTTTATCACAACTCACATCTCACCTCTTCGTCATCTCCTGTTAGCCTCCGGTAGCTTTATGTTGGTGTCTCATGGGAGAACTGATACACACATTCACACAAACACAGATTAGGTTGAAATGAGATGTGAAAAGGTGCTGCTAGGGTCAACTACCTTAATCCTCTGCACACACACACACACACACACACACACACACACACACACACACACACACACACACACACCATCAGCCATTAGTTGAGTGATGCCAAATCACATGTCCTTAACAGCCAAGCAAGTCCGCTACATTTCGTAATTTCACATTCCTTTCTTTGTCTTAATTTTAGTTTTTCTTCTATCCAGGCTCACATTTCTGACATAAATATAACTAATGGTTTTGCATGTTTATATTACAAGAGTGTAGGAGATTTGTTGTTGTATATTCTATGCCTGGCTTTCTGTGGGTGTACCTTATGTTAGTGCGTGAGGGTGTGTGTAAGAGATTGTACACATAAGTCAAATGTGCAATGTTTGTACAAGTTCCCTCCCTGTACATCAGGCCCACTCCTAGAGTAGGGGGGAGTATCAGCGGAGTAGCCCAGGAGGAGCCTCGATCCTGGGCCTGGCGGGGGCGACGGGTTCCCTGTGGGACCTGAAGGGAGATTGTAGGCTGGAGGAGAGCAGCCAGGGAGGAGGGGGGATATGCGTAATGTCTTCGCCCAGGAAGGCAGAGGTTTTCCTGCATTTGGGGCAGTCAACACATCCCTGGCTATCTGCAGCTCTGGATGGTTTATCCAGAGATATCTGCAGGTTATGTGGGTGTCTTACTCGAGCCCTGGAGTATGTTCATTTAGACAAGAGCAGGCTAACATCCCCCTCCGCAGGGACGTATGCAAAGAAATACATAAATGGAAAAACACACACACACTATTCACAGTGGAGTTTGGGTGTGTTTCACCAGTCTGATTGTGTGGAGTCTGTAGGGACTGTTCCTATCTCACTTCCTGGGGTCTGATAATACTCTGTGAGCTACAGTAATTACCACTGAGAAAGTTATAGATTATCAGTGTGTGTGTGCGTGTCTGTATCTGTTTGTGAATGTGCAACTATGAGCTAACCAGACCACTGAGACAGAGGAGATATGATATGGTGAAATGATTTCATCTGCAAAGAAGGAGAAAAAGAAGTTTTCAAAATAAAATAAAATAAAGGTGCCACACACATTACCGAGGAGTAAAAATGTTGATAATAAATACAAAACAGAATACTCCACAAATACCTTGGAAGCTACTCAGGAATTTGTGCACCTTATTCAACATGTTACAAAAATGTCTACATATATACAGACACACACACACACACACACACACACACACGCACGCACACACACACCTGTCATTCCCCCCTGAGTAATGAGGAGGAAGAAGATCAAAGCCCAGAACCTGATCCAGCCAATAAGAGCGCAGCACTGTTTATCATCCCTCTCCATCATCGCCCTCCATGTTAACAACCTGCCTGACTAATCAGGTGTGAATAATATCAGCGATGGTCCAGCATTACACTGCTAATTAGGTGTGTGTGTAATGATAATCTTGACATTACATCTCCTTTCATTTGCAGAGATCAGTCAGGGATTAGACGGCGATATGAAATGATTTTGTCTCGGGTGAGCTGCACTTTGGATATACTTTATTCAAACACTTGAACAAAACATCTTTCAATCTCAGATCAGTTAAATGAAATCTCTGTAAGGCATGCTGAAAAGTTCTACATTTTGTAACATTACAAACATTGTGCCACAGATACCACCATGATACCACCTTCTACCTGAAAGTGATGCAAACAAATGAACGAACATCAGACTGTTTCAGTTTTTCCCCCAATGAATATTTCCTAATGTGCTCCGTACATCAGCAAACAGTCTGAGCGACGTTTGGCTTGTTTGAAAAGCTGTATTTTTGCAATATTTCATGCACACAAACCCCCTCAAACCTGCTTAAATGAAGTGTGGAGACGCAAGACTACTCAACAGTCTCTATGGGCAGGCGGGAGAAGTTTACTTTCTGCCAGAGATGACGAGGTTACGAGATTATGAAGTTATGAGGTTGAGAGGTGGCTAATCTTGTATGATTCAAAGCACCCTTGAGGATATCAAAATGGACCAGGTTTGGAAAGAAACTGAGCTGTTATGAGTTACAAGTAACTTTGCTGAAGTGACGTTTTACAAGCTTTTGTTGCTAAAACTGTGTTGAAACAATTAGAGAGTTTGCATTCAAGAACCAGTCCAAAGTCTTTAGGCTGGTGGCATGGCGGTGATACGCAGAAGTCATGTCCTTGTAAACAATGTCGTGTCATGTAACTCAGGCACTCTATTATTAAAGTTTTTAAAAGCACTCTCTGTGTTACAAAATCATTCGCTATATATATCTAGTTTGTTTCATTATGGAGGTGAATGGGGGTAGAGCACTGTTTCAGGTAATGTGTGTCCTTGAAGTAAGGGGTGTATGTTTATTAGTGGCAATTTTCATTACCATTAAAGCAATGTCTTACTACTTTAGAAATCCACAGACACTTGGTGCTGCTGAAATCTCGGATCTTGTGAGACTACAAGCAGTCCCGGCCCTAACCAATTTGGCTCCCTAGGCAAGATTTAAGGTGGTGCCCCCCTTGCATCACAGCACTGCTAATTTACATACAAACACACAAGAAACTGAATACAATATATAGCCTACATAGAGTATAAGATTTAACTACCCACAAAATAAAAACTGTAAACAAGAGGTGGGGGCGACAGGAGGATCACTTAATGTTGCTGAAGTGGAGATAACTGGTGACTGGGTGGGATTCAGATATCTCAACAGCACATCTGATGAGAGAAGGGAGTGTCTGAAACCGTTGCTTGTTACAGTCTAATCATAAAGAAAACATGATATCAAGAATAAAATGAAACGAAATAATAAAAATGAAAAACCTAAGAGAGGCCTGATTTCCCCTATTCTGTACATGTATCATACACAATGCAATTATTTCTGAAATGCAAATTAGATTCAATCTTATTATCATTACAGTGAACTGCTGATTAGCAGAATGCAAAGAAGCAGTAAACTGCAGTATAATATAACATGTGGGAATGCTAAGTTATGAAGAATTAACATTAATGATGTGCACTTTAACACTGATGTAAAGTTTAACACTATAAACACACTTTAGACAATATGAACTGTAACACAACAAACAACCAGCCTTGCAACTCCAATATATGAAGGTGTGGAAAATGAATAACATTTTGACTGACTATTACAAGCAGCGCAAACGTTAGATAACCAGATGTTTAGGGCTTAGGAAAGTATTATTGTTATTATTATTATTTAATAGGCTTTGCTATTCAGTTAAATTAACGTGGGCTTATTTTTTTCATATCAAGAAATAATAGTACCAACGAGTTTTAGTATAAGAAAAGTTAAAAGTTCTTCCCCAATTTGTGGCGCCCCCTGGATGGACGGCGCTCTTAGCATTTGCCTATACTGCCTATGCTACGGGCCGGCACTGACTACAAGTAAACTGTCCTCAGCAGTCAGTCAGACAGTCTGACAAAAGGTTGGTGCTACAACATTTATCACTTGTAGTACTTGTAGTATATCTGCAGCTTTTTTGCACTCCATTAGAGTTCCTGTGAATCGTATTTTTCCCAATAAACATGTCCTAACCTGCTGCTTGTGTCAGCGACAGCGAAACATGTCGCTTGTTTGAAAAAACTTGTTTTTGCAACTTTTTGTGCATTTCTTCCGCCTGAACCTATTTTCAATCCTTGACGCTTCCTGTTCACCTCCAGTCAGCACAACAAGGCTGGACGTGGCACATTTTTCCGCAGCACCCTTTTATAAGGATATCCTCAAAGAACGAGACTTGGAAGGAAATCGGAGAGTTGTTTGACGTTACAGTATATAATTGTAAGCCTATATTACAGAAGAATATCACAGACTTCACGGCTTAAGGAAAGGAGCGCCGTAGTCTGGTGGTACTGCATCGGGTACTTCTGTATTGCTTGTCAGTTATCAGTCTGTGTGGCACCTAAGAGCCAAAGAACCACACATTTCAGTTTTACCTGGCTTGTAGATTTAAAGCTAAATTCCACTTTAAAATATAGTTATTAGTGTTTAAACAGGATTGAGTGTGAGGCTGCATCTTGGCTGAAAAGCTTGTTTTGCTGAACTGTTTTGACTTTATTTGTTTTGGCTAGACAGATTGACCAGACATCCAACAACAGAGAGTGGAGTCGGCAGTGGGGATGGTGGAGGGAGGCGTGAGGCAAAACTGGGTGAAGAGGAGGAAGAAGGGGGATGACTGAGGATTTAGTAGGGTGCTGGGGGTTCTGGTCTGTTGGAGGATCAAACCACACACACACACTCACACACACACATTCACACACACACCGGTACCACTGTGTGAGATAGAAAACTGAGCAGTTTCCCTCTCACTCTATCTGTTTATAAACTGTAGTCTCAATCACAGTGACAGAGACCAGACCTTTGACTCTGAAACCCAGCACTGTCCTACACTGCCCTACTGCCCAGTGCTGCAGAGTGAAACACACACACACACACACACACACACACACACACACACACACACACCCTGTTTTTATCTGTGCATCCGATCACCAGGCCACAAGTTACACCAGAGGTTGCAGCAGAGGTTAAAAAAGTGCCACATAGTAGAACACATGCTCACACACAAACACACTCCAACTGCAGCTGCATCGCGTCTCACTTACTTCCGACAGGCCACTTTGGGCACTCAGCCAATTCAAGTTCAAGCCAATACAACTTAAGTAACGGTGTGTGTATGCATACTGAGCTTAGCCATCAATACAGCAGTGCCTGTTGGACATTTCAGCCACAAACTCAGCCCAAAATGTTATTAATGTCTTTGTAGGTTCCCTCGCTTTACCTCGTTTATTTCTCTTCAACTTTCCCAAGGTTGATTTGTTATTGACCTCCATCTGTCTGATGTGTCTTCTCTCCTCTATAAAACTGTTCTTTAAGTCGACGAGCAGCACACTACTTATTTCTCTCCAATCTCTCTCCATTTTATTCTCTTCTCTTTATCACGCAGATTCAATTTGTGCTAAATTTCGCTTTTAATCGCATCTTTCCATTGACTTTATTTGCAATCGTAACCTGACTGCCCCCTGACTGATGGTTTGTTACACAGAACCGTCTGATTGGAAAAGTAAGCATGTTGTTCTTTTCTCTTCTTTCAATGAAAAAAAAAAACTCTGCACTCATGATATAACTGGTGCTAACAGCATCCATACTATGCTACGTAGCAGCAGCCATTGTTATTTTTCGAGCATCTGATCTGTCACTTCTCACCCACATCGTTACACATGTAATGTTAAACCTTGTCCGTAGCTCATGCGGTAGCTGCCAGTAGTTCCTCAAAGGAGGCGGTTTGGTCTGAACCACTGTGTTAGGACACAAATGCATAGCTTGAAGCCTCACAAGATGGATTCTCATGTGATCTTATGGTCTTATGGTCCAGCTGCCTTGCAAGGTTTATGTAATCACACTGCTTCTAAGATTCGCTTTGCGTTCTTTGTGATCTAACAGTAGGACCACTGTAAAATGAGCAGGCTAAAAGCACTGTTTTTCTGAAGCAGTTGTTGTTGACAAGTAGAAAATCTGGACGTTTGGAAGACAATGAGAATGTGTAGCAGCAAAACACAACTTTGTGTCCCTTCTTAAGGAATCAGTAGACTGTGCTTTAAAGTCTGTGTAAAGGCAATTCTGAGATTTCTTTCAAAATACATTAAATATGTTGGGAAATAGTTGCTGAAAACATCTGAAAAGACTTTGAACGATATATTACTGAAATGTGGAGTTAGAGGTTAAAACAGTTTTTCACCAGTTTTCAGTCCAGGATTTTTTGGGCGGTCCTAAAGGGTGGCTCGACGTGAGGCCACCCTGAGCATACCCCTGCAGGGGTAACTCTTGACTGACTGAGATGTAAGATGACTAAGATGTAAGATGACTAAGATGTAGCATTGTTAGCGGAGGAGCCATTAGCCATTAGCTAATGTTAAGATGGCGATCCTCACAAAAACAACCTGAAGACACAGATGTTCATGCACTTCATTTTCACACAGAAACAGTGTCTTCACAAGTGTGAAAATATCCAGCATGACCATCTTAAGTCAAGTGAATACATCTTCATGCGCAATGACAACATCCCAGGTTTGTTCTCATCATAACAGCCCATTGTTCCTGTTGTCTGATTGGTCGGTGAAGTAAGGAGAGGAAGCTTTAGGCAACCACACAGGGGCACTTATTCTAACACTCTCCATGATATCACAAGGTTTCTTCACGTACAATCCACAACATCCATATCCATCTGTCACAGACATTGTGAAACCCAATACATTTACCACAGATGCACACACTTCTGCACGTAAGTGTGCATGTGTGCGCACATTCCAGAGACCAATACACTCCAACTCCCTCACACTGTAAGGACAAGACTTCCAGGTCATCAACCTACACTGTGACAGAATATCAGTCTTATTCTAGAGAATCACTGTTTGCCTCCCCCCGGATGTTCCTGTCACTGAATATCAAAGGATTATAGTCTTTTTGAATTATAATATGATATTTCCACTCCCCATAAACATCTTCATAATTCTCTCTTATTGCCCAGTTTGTCCACAACATCCTTTTTCCCCAGATTTCTCCACTCCCTGTTGTATCTTTGCACTTTCTGCAACCTCTCTTTTAGTTATTTTACTTTGATTCTTCTTCTTTTTTTAGAGGTACTTGAACTGAGGCAAAAAGCAATTTGTGCATATGTGTGTGTGCGTGTGTGTGTGTGTGTGTGTGTGTGTGTGTGTGTGTGTGTGTGTGTGTGTGTGTGTGTGGGAGTATGGCTGTGATAAGGGACAGGGAACTGGAGTGCTTAGACAAAGATGGATGATGTTTTTCTCACCCCAAGCTTCACTCCGAGATTACAGTTTCTCGTTCTGTTCTTTCCAGCCACAGCAACAAGTTTCCTTCTTTTTTTCATGTTTTATTTTTTATTTCATTTTTTTCTCTATATGTCACAGAAAAATACAAGTGGAATGTTTTGCCAATAAACAAAACAATATTTTCTTTCAGTTTTTGCTCCCTTTTGCTCCCATAATGTATTGTCCCCATGTCTTTTTCAGTTAACACTCATAAAGTTGGAAAAAATTAGGTGAGGAAAGAAAGCTGGGAAACGCAGTTTTTATGAAAGTGAACTGGCTGTGAGAATATGCAGCAGTCATTCCTTTTTTGTGTGAAGTTTTCATAACCAAGTTAAATATTGAATTAGAGTGCAATGTTGATAACCTGTGTGTGTGTGTGTTGATAACCACAGTGAGGCTAAAGTATTATTGAGCATCGATGACAGCTTTTCCATTTTCAGTTTCCATTTTTATTTTTTGTTCCATTTTAAATCAAAAGAACATTTTCTCCCATCCCACTAATCCCATCATTTTAACCTAATGTGAAGACTCTTTTCACATTTTAAAGTCAAACTGAAATTTGAACCCCTTATTTTATGTGTATGGAAATGAACTAATGACAGCTATTGTGCATATTTTCAACAACGGATAAAACTGCTTATGTACATATTTGTGAAAACAGTATCTCAGTGTCAGGCCTCTCAGCAGGCAGTTCACATGGCAGCAGTCGGCTGATGACTGAGAGCCAAGTAGCTAGCAGACACAATGTGCTACTGGGTAGAGCACATTATAGCCATGTTAGCCTATGAATGATTAAACAAGATGTTTTTTACTGCTTTTGTCTATGCAGTTTTTTACTGCATAGACAGTATAGACAGTATAAAACATTGTATCTATGACATCACCCATAGGTTTCTGAAGAGCCATTACGTGGTGGCTTGGCAGTCCTGGCTCCGCCGCCTCCCAGCTAATTCAAAAATGGGCAAAGATGTGGACAAACAAGCCATCTGTCAATCAAGGTGGCCATGCTGTTAATTATACAGAGCTTTAAGCCTTCATATAATTTGAACAGGTGAGTTAAATAGAAATTCAGACTCAGTACAGTTGGCAGGAACGGGGAAATTAGCTACAGAGACCAAAACAGTTTTTTGAACCAGGCTATAAACATGTTTACTTCTGCTGTGAAGTTGGTAACCTCAGCCATGGAGGTTACCACTTGGTAGAAATTCACAGCAATATTTAATCATGTGACCTATTACTCTATGATTTGAAGTGGTGTAGTGTCACAGTAACATAGAGAGAAGACAAATCACAGATGGGCCTGGTCAATGGCTGATGTCCTGGAACTATTAACAGTGCTGGTCCACACAGATATCGTACTAGTCAAACATTTCAATAGTGACAGTGTCAGTCGGAAAAAATATCACAGATGCTAGAGTACACTCTATACAACATAAGATTTTAATTTCACCTTTTTAGTAATTACAATTTTGACCAAATAAGTACATAAACTCAGGAAAACGCAGGAAAAATTCAGTTTAATTTCAGTTTGACTTTGATTATATGTTTGAACTATGCTTTGGAGCAAGCACACCTAAACCAATCACTATTGTTTTAATCATTACAGATACAAGATTAGTTGTTCTCCTACAGGACATTCCCATAAGACTGTCACATGGCAGTTCCACTGTTTCTCAACATATGCGGTTGTTTTAAACAAAAGTGTTTGTGTGTGTGTGACAGAGAGAGAAATGATAATGACCCGAAGCATCAGGTGTCCCCCTCGGTGGCCCTGCGAGCAACATCTGGATCCCGTCCCTTCGTGGTGACATCACACAACCGGCCTAACATTTGACCTCAAACCGGCTAATTAGCAGCATGTCCCTCCATAACTGCCAGGGTCCCCTCTTTTTTCTCTCTCCATCTTTCTCACTTAACCCCTCTCCCCCTCCACCTGTTGCCTCATGTCACTGTGTGTGTGTGTGTGTGTGTGTGTGTGTGTGTGTGTGTGTGTGTGTGTGTGTGTGTGTGTGTGTGTGTGTGTGTGTGTGAGACCGAGGCACTGAGAGGGAAAAGCGGTCACTGAGACGGTTTCCTAAACACTCACTGTACATTGTTTTACCATTTACATGAAGGACCGTTGAGTCTGATGACTAAACCGGCTCTGTGTGGGAACCTTCAGATATGTAATCTTATTATTAAGTGGCAGATCACTTTATCTAGTACATACCACACGAGAATTCAAGTTTTTGCAAGTATAATAACTATCATTTAATGATATTACATCAGGGTCTGTATTTTATTGACGCACAGGGAAGAGAAAAAGGTCTGTGCTCTGTTTTTATGAGCTATTTTAGTTCATCTCTCTCTCACTGACTCTCGCTCCACTCTCTGGTGGATCCATGTATCTCAGAGGTGATCATCAATCTAGCAGACTCTATTATTACTTTTTCACAAAGTGCTTTGATTTCCAGCCCACCCAGAAGATTAAGCCCTCTCCGTCCTCTCTTTGCTCTCCCTTCTCTTTTTGGCCGCTCTGTGTAGTGCCATCTCTCTCTCTCTCTTTCTTGCAGTATCAGTCCTGCAAACGTCTTTTTCACATTTGTCAAATCCATTCTTTTCAAGATTTTAATTGTATCTACTGGGCTCAAAATACAGCTCATGAAGTGTGTTTCTGCATTGTGTCAGTTCAAAACGTGGTGGTGGTGCCTGTTTAGTGCACTGTGACACCGGAAGAAAAAGAGGTTAAAGGTCAGTCCTCAAGAGACACACCTCTCATCCTTGTACACACTCTAGCTGTGCAGGCAAAGACGCTGAGTTCACACATGACTCTCAAACACGCACACACACACACACACACACACAACCGTGCATCCCGGAAAGAAACATTTGCAGCTTCATGCAATTGTGCATCATTAGGCTCAGTATCACTCACAATGAACAATTTATATAAAAAGAAAGTCAGCAAGATGCACACGAGCATCATCTGTGTTCTCCTGGTGCATCCCAACGTTTAGCACTTAAAGCAGCTCCACAGACTTTGTTGTTTGGACTTGGCCCTGAGTGGACCAGTGGATGGAGCATCGGTGTGGAATGATGTGGAAGGCCAAACAGGGGATTGTGGGTGCTGGGTATCCATTACATCAGAGGGGACCAAGGCGCCAGTTTGCTATTTGAGACCTGACACCCCCCTGTCCTTGCACATTATCCTGCTAACTGGCAAGATGTGCTGAAAGTTACATAGGCCCTGTGAGTGGAACAGGCTAAAATACCAAATACTTGATGGTAAAGTCTACAATATTATAAGAATCAAATATATTGATTTATGTTTTATGTAATAGTAAGAATAACATGTTTTCTGCTATATCAACAAGAGCAACACAATCTCTTTAAGATGGCATATTAAAGAAAGCATTTTTTTTTTTACATGTCATGGCCCTGAGGAAGTGGCATGAGACACTCTAAGGGCACTAACGAAAACCTTCATAAGAATTGCCTTTCAAGCACCTGCAAACAGTGAGTTTGGTGCAGAGTTTGAATTGTAATGCTGCTCAGAATCATTAAAGTAATCTGCACATTATTGGTAAAGCTGCTTTCCATTCTCGTCTGCCATTTAGTAAAAAGAAACAACAGACTAATAGTAATAAACTAAAGTCATAAAATGTTTTTTTTTTTTTTTTTGCATGAGGCCTGTTGCAGTTTAGTTTTTTATTTGCTTTCTGAATGAGAGGGCCAGTTTATAAATCTCCCTGTGAGCACAAGATGACATTAAAAAAGTAACACTGATTTTATTTTGAACCCTATTGTCATTTTGTTTTAGATTTTTATTTAAAAATTCCTTTCCATGTGTGTTCCAGGTTGCAGATCTTTTTTCTTTTTTTTCAGGTATTAAAGGTGCAACAAAGGTGGGCCATAAACACATCATTAGAACGTGCAAATCAAATAGATTTTTATATCAGTAATATTTGTAATCACATGAGTTTATAGTGATGATGGACAAAGCCTAAAAGGTTAACCCTTTAAACCTTTAATGAAGGCCACAAACTTGTTTTATATTTGTATTAGAAATGAATACCGTGTCTGTTAAACTGCACTTAAAATATATTCTGCATCTTACTGGGGGTCCCTTGGGGTCCTGGAAACCTTTGGGAACCAGCATGTAAGATCAGCACCACTGTCTCCTCCCAGCATGTAACGCCCTCTCTCCCTATGGAGATAAAAACTGTGTTCCACTCTGCTCCGTTCACGCACAGCATTTCACGAACTCATCTCCAAGGCGTGTGTCTATCCTCCCTGTGTTCATTCCCGCTCAGACGAAGCTTCCTGCTCCCATGTTTTGAGTCCGCTCCAGTCGGAGACAGTTCACCATGTCCACCGGGTCTCTCAGCGACGTCGACGACGAGCTCCTGGACGGCATCCTGAAGTTTGGCTCCTCCGGTAAAGACTCCAACGAGAGCACAGAGGAGAGCTCCAACTGCGAGGGCACTTGCGCAAATGACGCACCGGGTAAGAAACGCAAGACAGCGTCCCGGAAAACTGCATCTAAGGGTGTGGCACAGCATGAGGGCAAACACGTGCAGAGGAACGCTGCGAACGCCCGGGAGAGAGCCAGGATGCGCGTCCTGTCCAAAGCCTTCTCCCGGCTGAAGACTACCTTACCCTGGGTACCACCGGACACCAAGCTCTCCAAACTGGACACTCTGCGCCTGGCGTCCAGCTACATCGCGCACCTCCGGCAAATACTGGCCAACGACAAATACGAAAACGGATTTATCCACCCCGTTAACCTGGTGAGACTATGGGACAGAGTGCCCAGCTGAAAGTTTATACATGTTATAGAAAGAAATGAGTGAGGAAAATTTAGAATGAAGTCTAAAATTTAGGCCTAAATTCAGAAAATTTTGTTTAAATCATAATGATAGTTTTCTTTCCTATTAATATGAACTCAGTGACAGATCAGTTTTTACTCAAGGGCTACACCACTGAAATGTGTATGTTTATCAGGATTTTAAGGTGGTTTGCAGACTGCCGGGCCTCACCAAAGAGCACCAAAGTGTAAATTGAGAGTGCTTTGTGAAGCAGGTGCATGAGAGGAGGGGAAAGCAACAATTCATATTTATGCAGACAGTTTTCAGGCAAAAGTCTGAACAATATCACCGTGTATAAATGATTATGACCACAAATTGAAAGGCCTATCATTATGAATATTGTCGAAATAATGCAGCGGATGCAGCCACAACACCAGGCCTAATTAATTCTTGCCTTTAAATCAGAATCAGAATCAGAAATACTTTAATAATCCCAGGGGGAAATTATATATAATTTATAATTCTAATTATATCAGACAATATTCTAGAAAATATACAAGTACATCTCCAAATAAGCTTTGGGGATGTTTTATCGTGATATAAAATACAAAAATAGTTTTAAATTCCGGTCAAATTATTGGAGCTGCAGAGGCAAAACTTTAAAATTGATTGCATGAACATCTGGTGGCAGTCCATTCTTGCCTGGGTTTCATTATGTCCACCTGATACTTGCAGGTGATTAATTGACACGTAATTGGTCTGATTTTTTTTTTTGTTTGACTTCGATTTAATGATTTGATGAATTAAGTGCTAAGAAGCTCTTTGTCCTAATTGACTGTGTTTCCCTCCGCAGACGTGGCCTTTCATGGTTGCAGGTAAGCCGGAGAACGATTTGAAGGAGATGCTGAACACAACAAGGTTATGTGGAACAACGGCGTCCTGACGAAACCAAGCGGACAAAGGAACAATACATTTCTAAGAAAAACAAAAACAAAAAATTTAAAAAGAAAAAGAAAAAAAAAAGACTGAAATGCACGTCTCATCTCCGCAGACTTTGAGTGGGAATAACGGAGAGAAAGTATTCTCGGTCCTTCGTTCCCGTAAAGAGAAATTTTATTTAAATGCATCCTGTCACCTGTTTGCTGTCTTTGCTGGTTCAAAGATAAACGCGTGCTTTAAATGGCTTTTGTTTTTTTTATACTCTGCAGATGCATTTTTACTCCTGCAGGCCTGTTTTTTTTGCAGCTGCATTATGATGGATGGATGTGCACATAAAACAGTGTCCACTGTCTCAAATGGTTGTACAGATTACATGTATATAAAATATATTTGTATCACTTTTACACCTTGTGTACTGAATGTTTATTTCGTTTTAATTGTGGTTTGTTACATGTGTGTGTGGGCCAGTGCTTTGACCTAGTAACCCCCTTCTTATCACTCCGCTCCTTCAGAAAAGCAGAACCTGAGCACCAACGAAGCGTCAGTGCAGATAAGTCTCTCTCTGTTGTTTCTAAAAGATAACACTGGACGTGGTCGTCATTGCATAAACAAACCTTTCTCTTCAAAGATTATTTAAACAAGTCAAATTAAGTTTATCTCCGTGGCTATTGCATTGATAAATCTACGAAAGAGGTTACAAAAAAAATACTGTGCAGCAATGCGACATTTATGTCTTTTACTTTGAAATATTTTAATATAACGGTATCTGAATAATGCCATACATTACGTAAAGATTTGACTTTATTTAATGATGACAATAACACAATTTAATGCGTTTATTTCTAAAATAATATGGGGGGGGGGGCGCTCACAGGTGTTCATTATTGCATACATTATTTAGCCAATCAGAAGTGAGTATTTTTAAAAAGTTGTAGGCATGAAAACCTTTAATCCCGCCCAGACCAGTTGTTTTAATTCGCTCGGGTTATGACCGCTATGTTTACATCATGCTGACAGTTATTTATGCAGTCTGACACGCGGCCTCTCTCTCTCATTGTGGTTTATTGGGTTGAAAGTAAAGACGGATACTGGAAGTGTCCACATGGTAGATCACCATTTTTTTTTTTCCTACATGGAATCCCTCTGCTTTCTCAACCCTTTTACACATAGGCGTGTTTTCCCTTCTTTTAACCTAAATGACCCATGCCATCACTGGTTAAATGCTAAGAAAGCATAAAACCTCACATTTGGAGGCCTACAAGATACTAACAGCATAAAGAAGTCCAATGAGGTGCATGTAGGCCCACTTGTACCTTTTTTGTGTATGTATACTCTAAAATTTTTGACAGATAACTACTGGTTACATTTGGTGTGCAAACTCTAGTGTAACATTCTTGTAGATCAATCTGTCCAACAGAAGAAACTGGCTTGACTATTAGAAGCTACAATACAATACAGGGCCATAGGCAGAGGCCGAGCCAAGATTATAGAAGTGATCTTCTTTTTTTTAAATCTAAAAATATCTTCCATTGATAGTCCATCAAGAAAGAAACCCAAAATAAATGTTTTAATCCCCGTGCAAACTCCCTTTAGATCACTAGAGTAAAACCCTCAAGTTCCTCGGAATACATGCAGAGGACATGACCTCAACTGTAGCTATAGCACAGGTGTGCAGGAAAATGCTAAAGTGCTGCTTGTACAGAAATGCCTCATAATGATAATCCAATAATTGAACACTGATCTGAGTCTACTTTATTCTATATTTTATATCTTTAGGCCTACTTGAGGATGTTTTGTATGCTGGACTCTCGTTTGTATTGGATGATATTTTAGATATTTATAGATATTGCTACTTTTCTGTACCTCCCTGATGGTGAGCACAAAATAATTGTTCCATATTCACAAATTGTTCATGTTTAATTTTTCAGTTGAAATAGTGTTAAATTTCATTCCTGACTTTGGAAAATAACGTTTTTACACTCCAGTTTTTTCTTAGCCTATAACAGCATCTCACGGTCTTCACCAAGAGAACAGTTTCTCGGCGTTCATGGAGATATTTACATTATCATGAGGCTAGAGTGCTAATTTTGCTTTATTCTTCATTGGGATTACTTTTCAGTGACTTGCAGGAGAGATGTGGCTGACTTTAATCACAGTTACTCCTTCACTTTGCTTTGCTCCATACAAAAAGGACAGTACCAACTATCCTTTAACAACAATAAGATTGAGTGCTGTAGTAATAAAAGAGTCCCACCAACGTCTCTTCAAGGACCCTCACCTAATACATCAACGGCGGCGTGGCAGGGGCCTCGCCGCCACCTCAAAGGGACCACCGTGGAGAAAATAAACTTGGCCGCCTCTCTCCTGGGGCCAGCTGCAAAGAGCGAGAAAGGAAGAGAGATAGAAAAGGGAGGGAGGGGTCTGCAGGAGAGCAGGGCCGGGATTCCCATAGTTGCTAATTGTTTTGTTGGAACGCTGCCCAAACTGTGATGTGAAAAAGGTCCACAAACTGAGGGGAGGAAAGGAATCACAGTGAGTTCCAGCTGATCTCATCATGTTTTCCCATCTGCCCTCATGGTTCCCTCAGATCACTTACTTTATATTGGCATGACTGTTTGTCAGGGGTGATATGGCCAATGCAGTATAGTCAACAGTTTATACTGTACATTCCAACATCTCTGTCTGTATATACATAAATATTGGACAGATATATAAGCCAATGGAGAGACATATAGCCTACAGCTGGTTTATGATGTTTTTTTCACTGTGCTTTAATTTTGAAGGTCTCATCTCTGTCATCTGCAGAAAACAACACATCACTCCCTTCTTTTATGTTACATCACTATACAGACCTCATGCCATTACTACCCCGAAACTCCTCAGACTCCTCCCTGACATCTATTTGTGCATGCAGTGTCCAAAGACTGCCATCTTCTGGACAACTACAGGGTGTCTTTGGAGACGTATTGAGACCTGACAATCATCTCCAGGCATCCTTTTAATGGGAGCCATGGGAGTGTTATTGACATGTGATTTCATACCATGCAACTTTACATATAAGACTCGTTTGAACACATGGGGTGAAAAATAGACAATTGAATGATGACACAAACAAATACTCATGAGACAAAGAATGATTTTTATTTGGATGATTATAAATTCATGCAGACAACTGCAGCAAGTATGGGTAGGCTTCACAAAACACAGCGTACAGTAATTACTTATTTGACATCACATAGTGAAAAGCAAGAAGCCGCTGAATGTGCTGTGATTGTTTTCATTATTATAAATTGTACTATTTTTTGGGAGGACCAAATGTATCTCGTCACTGACATTCAGCTCCAGAATAACAGCATTTGATAGGTACTCAAAATGGAAGTCAGACCTGCTTTGCAAATTATGCATTATGGATTTCTCATTATGAAATAGTTGCACTCCCATGGTTCTGTTGGTATGACCACATACTGTAAATCTGAAATAGTACACTCCTTTCATAGGTGCAGTGAAGTAACCGGTGGTTGGACTGTAGGTGTTACCGACATTGGTGAAGACCTTGTTGAACTTTAGGACAGTTGGAGTATTGTAAGGTCCTGCTGTGTTTTTCAAAGCAGTATAAAATGCCACCTTTGCATTCTCTTTGATTAGACCATCCACTCGGCTCTCAGTAGTGTTCATCTTGTCCATTAAAGTTGTAATATCAACTCGTTGAGCTGTGTTCTGGGCCTGCAGGTCAGCCATCGTACCTGTTTGGAGCTGCAGCTCACTTTCACTGACTGCCACTCTTCCTTCTACAGACAAAAGTTCAGTCGCCTGGTTTTCAAGATCAACCCTCAGCTCCATGTTTACTTTCTTCAGCTCTTCCACTTGTTTCTCACTGGTCCTCAGTCTCTCTTCCATGGCAGTGTGATCTCTCTTCAGCTCATCCAGGCTGGTTTTAGTGAGGAGGAGATCCAACTTTTGCTCATCTGCCTGCGTCTCTGTCTCTGCTAGCCGGCCTTCCACGTTCTTCAGCTCCACCTTCTGCTCCACCACCATGTCCCTCAGCATTCTCAACTCTTCCCAAATTTCAGGCTTGGTGCTGGTCAGGTAATTGGACTCATCAGCTGTGGCATCAGGGTCCAGAGGCTGGAAATCATGGGGACTGGTCTCCTGCACCCCCAGAGCCCATGACACAAACAGACAGAGCAGCAAAAACAGTAAAGATAAACCTGCCCGCATTATGTTGTCTATTGATGTCTCGTCCGGAAATAATGGAGATGTGTGGAGCTTACCTTCTTTTTATAATAAAAGTACGTAGCTGACGTGTTTTTGACAAACAGTTTTACAAGACTGAACAAGATTAATCGAGATACGTGCAAGTAAAAGCAGGCTGGTATACAAAGTCATGTGAGAAATCCCAGATGGTGCTTCGGTGAGGAGGGTGGGGTTATTTGGGGTCAGTGTATTCCTCTGTCCTTATATTGGCTGGTTATCATCCACATGTTTTTGCTATATATGAAGATTTAGAACATATTTAACAAATTTTACATTTTTAAAAATGTTTGTTAAGTCTTTAAGTCGTGAATTGAATATATTATTTTATTGTAAACTAAAGTACTAACAGCATCATTTGGGGTTCTGCTGACAGTTTTTGAGGGCTGCAAAAAAATCAAGAGGAAACAAGAAATTGAGCAGAAAAAAAAGAAGAAGCAAAAAGCAGGAAGGAAAAATAACCATGTGTCAGCTGAGTAAAAATGTCATGTTTTGGTCATGTCTTTTTCTGTGTGAGAGAAGAGAAAAGTTTCTGTTTTTAAACTGTTCTGTGTCTACATTAAGTACAATCTTTTCTGCCCACTGATGTTGTAGGGTTAAGTTTGAGCCAAAAAATTAGGGTTAGGGCTAGGTTTAGGGTTAAGGTCTGTGATTAGGGTTAGTGTTGACATAACTGCCAATAGTAGAATGTCGTTGTCTTTACCTTTATTTAGATTTATATTACTTCAATTCACATATTTCGTATCTGAAAAACTATAAGTCCTCCCACACCATTTGGGATCTTACCCATGGCCTTTTTTCTTTTTTTTTTATCTCTTGTTCCGAATCTCCCTGCCAAATGAATCAAAAACACATGCTGCTGCTCTCATGACAAAGGTCAGCTTAACACTTTTTGTTGTACAAAGAAGTCAAGGCCTAAATGTCTCCACTTATATGTTGAGAAGAATGTCATTATCATTTCATCAGTTATTAAAGTTATTTGAAATATTATGTATTATGATTTATGACTTGACATGGAAAAGTTGACCAGAAGATGGCAGTCTTACAATACTGGTGACACGCCATTTTTGAGCATTGGGCTGTGGTTGGAGAGATGAAATGTAATGGATGAATGGCTGACATTTGACACAAATTGAAATCATTACCAGTTGTTATTATTCAATTCCAACACTGAATATGTAGCTTTGCATAATTTAAGATGGCACACATGTCCATCACTTGCAATTTACTAATGTTCCAAAAGAAGAAAAAGTGTAACAGTACCTATTTAAACCTGTGGATGGCAGAAGAGGACCCCCTATAATGAAAAGTTGTACAGATAGAAAAAGAAATCGAGGGAAGGGAGAAGTAAGAAAAAAAGATACATGGCATGAATCTATGAGGATTTATGGACAATGTAAGATGATGACAGGGTGCAGCTATTAAATTGAGCAAGTGGACAAACTTGAGCTGAGGTAGGAGTCATGTGCAACACTTAAATTTATTTAAATGTTTTAGTAAAAGAGTGCTGACTGCTTTTCCTCTTTGGAACATTAGATACAGTGAGTGCTGGACATCAGTGTGTCACCCTCATCACGCATTTAAAAAATTGCCAGATATACTAACATGACTGAGGTTAGGGAACAGCTGGTGGTGGTGTCAGTTTGTATCAGATGGCATGGTAGCCTGGCACAGCAGCCACCAGAGCAGAGGAGATGCCAAAGATAGCTAAGGCCTGCCCAGATCACCTACCCATTTTTATTGGCATGCTTACACCCGTGTGTGCGGTGTGTGTGTGTGTGTGTGTGTGTGTGATTGCTGGCACCAGTTTGTGATTATTAAAAGGAGCACAGCAGGTGTCTGCCATGAGACTCCTGGCTTTAACGTCATTGCTGGAGCCATCTATGCAGTAAATTATCTGTCTTTATCACCCATGTTCTTCTTGTCTTAAGAAAAAAAAAGCCATTTCCCTCCAAAACTTCGCTTAAAAGGTCACACAAATCACAAAAACACTTAGTTATGCAACATTGTATGGAGTTTTGTTTTATTTGCAAATGATTTTAGTTGTATTTATTTGAGATTGTTGACCTCACTCCAGTGTACTTGTGTTTGTGCAGTTTGAAAAATGACATTTCAGCAGTTAAGCAGTTAAACAGGAAAATCCACAAACCTTACCTGGAACATTTTTTACCAGAACTACCCTATACTGGGAAAATAGTCCCCATGAAAATAGCTGCACATGTAGGAAGATCCCTTTTAACTTTGTTGACCTCCTGACACTCCCACTCACAAGATTAGGTGTGAAAGAAATATTTATAAAGCAACATATGATGTAAGAGTGCACTAAAATGTAACTGACTTGATATGTAGAAGGTGTGTTTTCTTTGTTTATATTCGATATTATTGACCTTTTGCCAGTTTATGGCACACGCACAGTTTTTATAGACAGAGACACAAATGAATTTGTTGAAAAATAACAAAAGCATCTTAGGATGGAAGAGGCACCAAAATGTCACCCGTGCGTGGTTAAAGGAATATTTTGACAGTTAGGGAAGTAATAAGTGGCGTCTGAAAGTCTTAGCTGGTTGTTTGGCAACCTGACTGTATCAAGGAAGTCACTGCAACCAGCCAAGAAATAGTCACATAGTCACATAACTCACGTAACACAATCTTTTTTTCAGTTTTTGTATGGATATAAAAAAACAAGATACAACGTGCGGGGAGGTGAATTTTGCATTCCCCTTTTTTCTAGTCTTCATGCGATAAGGAAACTTATTTTGGAAGGACAAAAATGATAGCAGTATCAATCTTCTGTTCTAACTCTTGACAAGAAAGCAAATACATAGATTTCCCCAAAAGTCAAACTACTACAACAAACAGATTTGTATTTTATTTAGCATGTTTTGTAGAAATTCACTTAAAAGCTTGTTTTTTTGTTTTGTTTTGTTTGTTATGTTTTTGAACATAACTCAAAGTGAAGCTGCAGACTGTCATTCATCACAGTCAGATCAAAGCTCAGAAAAACACGACTTTGCTCACACACACACTCACGCAAACACATAGCTGTCAGGTAGACAAGTAGAACAGATTAATATCCATCCCTGCTTGGGAGCTTTCAACCATTCTCGTCCTCCTGAGCCATTATGTAGCACATAAGTGAAAAACAATAAATTTCACTGTGAAACCCAAACATCTGCTCAAAGAGGTGTTTGTGTCTTAAGCCTTGAAGTACTTGCTTGTGCCCACAGATTTATGTGGCTTAAAGTGCTTCACATTCAGCAGACTGTGAAGGAATTTGACCTAAACATGGTGGTTGTCAGCCATGCTTTGGCGACTATGTTGCAATAATTAAAATCATTAATATATATACGGCCTATTCTGCACCTAGAGACTCGTTTTACAACACAGGAGACAGGAAAACAAATGAAACAATAAAAGGCTATTTAAATCACATTTGTGCTTCTCAGGCTAAGTTAAGTATTTATTTGATATGTGAAAGACTGAGGATAGACGCTTGACTTTACTACAATATGATTGGTTGTTAAGCCGGCATAGAGAAGTCATTTTCCTCAGAGCCTCGAACTGCTAAGCTTATAAAATACAGTATTGTAATTGGATGATTTAGGGCTTAGGGAGTGTTGATAGTCAAATGCAATTTTGGATCAAAGAGCATACAAAGGGTAAAGGAGGTCACTGTAACACACACACACACACACACACATATGTGTCCATGCTGTAAGAGCAGTGTTAGTAGAAGGAAGGGGCGCCTGACTAAATGATGTTTTCCCAGGTGGGCACAATTACCTGTGTGTGGAGTGTGTGTGTGTGTGTGTGTGTGTTTCTGTGGGTGCAAGCACACACGCTTCAGTATGTGCGTGTGTCCCCCTGTGTGTGAGTCTGTGTGTGCATAAGAATTATCCACATGTTATTTTTAGAGGATTCAGATCTATTACAATTAGGAAGACATGAAT
The DNA here is from genome assembly GCA_946959425.1 of Argyrosomus regius. Taxonomy (NCBI): domain Eukaryota; kingdom Metazoa; phylum Chordata; class Actinopteri; family Sciaenidae; genus Argyrosomus; species Argyrosomus regius. The sequence goes on along the minus strand of OX336901.1, from coordinate 13,424,793 downwards.
CAAAGTCACACTCCCACACTACTCCGCAGACCGCTCACAGGTAGGGAAGCATGAGCTGAGGAGTCAGACGGTGTCCTGATGCTTTTCTTATTATAACCACTTAGAATAGCACCGTGCAGACAACTATGATACCTCAGGAGCGTCCTGGGTTTATTTAACAAGTGGCTATTCATTCCCGGTTAGAGCAGAGCACTCACAAAGCCAGAGGGAGCAGGATGATGATGGGTCACTGCATAGGGGAGCAGAACACAAGCTCTCACTGTTGAGTCATGGAGTTTATGAAAAGCCGAGGCTAATCCTTGGTGTGTGTGTGTGTGTGTGCTCGCTTGAACAAAAAGCCAGTGCCAGTGTGTTTGTGTGGAGGCATATGACATGTGCAGGATTTCACTGAGACGGTGATACACACACCTGCTTTAGTGCTTATCAAATTGAGGTGCGAGCGTGTGCAGCCTTGTGTGTGCACATCTGAACTAGCGAACATGTGTCTCATTATAAGCTGAAATCACTCACAGGTGACTTTGTTTATTTGATCTCAATTAAGCCTCCGCCTCTTCCCACATGGAAATCTGACCAAGACTTTGAAAAAAAAAAAAAAAAAAAAATCCCCTTCTTCTATTAATTCCAAACAACGTTCCAAGGATTGTGGTGAAAACCCAGAAGGAGAGGAAGGGAAAAAAAAAACAGATTTGTCAAAACTGTGCCCGCCCTGATTGCTGTAACAACGTGCCATTTTTATCCACACTGCACTAAAACGGGAATACCTCAGAATACCGAGCACACATGGGCTCAATTATTATCCTATGGAATTCCGCAAAACGTAAAGTCGGCAATAAGGAAAATATTCTTCTAATCTGGGGTCTTCCTCAAGCTGGGTGTGAAGGAAATTTAGGGGGTCCCCGTTTTAATTGGGTCCAGATTCGACCACCCTACTGAAACAGGGCCGGGACAGTTTTTTTAGTGGGGTTATTTTGTTGAAAAAAAGGAACTATTTTGGTTGTACGTGAATAAATGTCTGACTTTTCAGAGGGGGTTTCTGCAAACCAGATCAGACTGCCCTAGTGTTATAGGAAGCAGATGGACAGGACCAAGGAAAGAAAACAGTGAGTCCCATAAGAGAGGAAGAGAAGAGTTCAGAGTGAAATATAGACTTATGTGTGATGTGAATATGAGAGAAAAAAAAGACATGAAATGTTCGACTTTAGTGATCAAAATGTGTAAATACAAGAATTAAATGACAGCATGTTGGACAGTAACAGTATATTCAAGTCTGATCACCCTCTTTCTTAACGAGTTTAGCATTCAAACCCACAAGTTTAACACCATGAAAACCACTAATCTCCATACACTCATAGACTCACACACACACACACACACACACACATACACACACCTGTATTTTGACAGATTTATCTGGTGAGTAGTGTGACGCAACTCATAACAGCACTTTTCTTACATTGACAGCTCTGAGAGGCCACAGTGAAAGGAAAAGTGCAATACTACTGCACACAGGGAAGGGAGGAAATTGAGTGACTGGCAGATATGGAGAGTAGGAAAGACATTAAATTCACTCACATCTTTGTTTTTTTTATGTTTCAAGAGGTAATGCAGACCACACGAAAGTACACCTGGAAAAATGTCATCCCGTTAAGAGAACTTTTTAATGGTAAAAAAAACAAACAAACTACAAAATATAAAGCAATGACACCACTCTAAAATACTAACTAAGAAATGCAGACATTGTATCTAGAGTGCAGCAAAAGTTCACACATGCTGCCTCATTTCATGTGCAAATTAAGTGATCTAATACACGTGTGAATTATTGATCCTTTGGTTCTGTTACTGTAGAGTCGAAGGCAGTAAAAAGTAGTGCCGAGAGGGCATCAACTCTGACAACACTGACGATGACGCCAGGAATGGCCTTGTTTTTCCTTGTTATTATCAAGGTTTACTGTGCCTTACTCAGAACTCATTGGCTTTTCCAGCTCCACAGTCTGTTTTTGTTGCCCAACCATGTGCAGTTCCAAAAGTTAAAACAGATTCAATAAAACTCAGCTGAAAGGTCAAACACTAAAAGGGTTTTTTTTTTGTAGGAAAAACACACACTGCTGTGCCTTCATGTAGATTTCATCTCTAAAAATTTCCTGTCAGCAACATTTTGATATTTATAGCTATCCACCAACTTCCCTTGGAGTGGGTGCAGAGCGGGTTACAACCTAATATCAGCCGTAGTGTGAGTTTTGAGAATATTCAGTTCAACTTGAACTGTAACATTGTAACATGCTTTTACAAAGGACTTAAAGGCCCAGACATGCCAAGCTAAGTTTTGGTGACAAAATGAATGTGTTTCAATGAATTAAGTCCAAAATGGAGGTTATTGTAACATATTAACTCCACCATCCATCCTTATTTAATGTCCTCTGTCGGAGCTCCACAAAAAAGGAATGGCTTACCGACAGAGGTCAGTGTTACGAGCATGTCTGTTGAATAAACTGTGTGAACTTATCATTAGCGACTAAGCTAATGACCTTGCTAGCTAGCTATTCTGTATAACTACAGAGGTTTTCCTTCTTCAGTGTGCAATCCTGGGAAATAAAATGTCTGGGGTACAGTGCAGAGAGCTCAGACAGCTGGCTGACTAGCACTAGCATGTTTCCAGCTTGCTAATATGTTAGGTGTGAGCTGCAAGTAGCCTTTAGCACTGCATATTTCACGAAGACAAGTAGACAAATTTTGCTGTGTCACTTTCTGTGTGACCTTAAGCCAAAGAGTGGGGAAGAAAAAACAACTCTGCAGTGAGACTATAGGGAAAAAATGGATTTAGATTTAGTATCAACTTCATAATATCTATTTCCAAAGGTTGAAAATCTTTGGTGCTATGAGACAGATAAAGACAAATATCTGAGGATTCATGTCCATATGATTAAGATCTAAATAAAGAGGCACCTTTTCCCGTATCCCTGCCTTAAATTCACACTCGATCTATGGATCTTTAGGTTTTGAATATATTTATGTGTGTATGTGAGGGTCGAGAGAGACTTTTACTAGACCTCGCGACTTGAAAGTTTCATCAGCATCGTAAGAGTGTGCTGTCTGGGGGAAAAACACAACACCCACACACTCAACCATTCACTTCACCCTCACTCTCCCTCTCCATCCCGTTCTTTCTCTCTAGATGCCATTTGTCCACCTTGGTACTCTGATGCCCTTCCGGAGAGCTGAGTATCAGCTTTCTTCCCCAGCGGCCCCCAGCTCCCTCCACCATGCATTTTTAATGGACACACTCGTGCAGCGGACAAATGATTTTTATTTTTGACAGGGGAGGGCTGGCTCCAGTTACATAGGGATGGGGAGTGAGGGAGCGTGCACACACCAGAATGTGCACGGTGAAGAATGCACACACACACACACACAAAATAGACAAGAAAGAAAGTCAAGAATGAGCCAGCTATTCTCTAAGTGCTTGACCAAATCTTTCCAAAAATGTATATAGACAATCTTGTTAGACCTTGTATTTATTTCTCTTGTGCTTTACAAAACACACACAGAGCACAGACACACACATCACTTACCATAAAGTGGTTGATTAATTCACTACTTGGAATATTATGGGCAGAAGTCCAGGATGATGAAAGAGACAAGAAGCCCACCAAGGCCTTCATTAAACCAGGATTAGAGCCAGTCTAAACCTATTAACTCTGGCTTAAAACCACTTTAATTCCAATCAAATCAGAATTAATATTAACACTGTGAGGCACCGTGCACACTGCACATTGTGACAGCAGCCTGCTGTCTGCTAAACTGTCTAACTGTGTGTGTGTGTGTGTGTGTGTGTGTGTGTGTGTGTGTGTGTGTGTGTGTGGTAACTTTACATTATAATCTCTCCTGTACTGGCTTTGCCCCTGGATGGTGTAATCCGTTCATTGAGGGAGGAGAGATATTACTGAGTACTCTTAATAGAAACGATAGTATTACCAATAAAGTTAAGACTAAGATCATACAGATGTAAGGCAACACAGGAGGAAATTAAAGGAATAGTTCAACATGTTTGGAAACATGCTTATTGACTTTCTTGACTCTTCTTTTTATGATTTTATTTTTCTTGTCAATATGAGGCTGGAGCCAGTTAGCTTAGCTTAGCATAAAGACAGGAAACAGGAGGAAACAGCTAGCCTGGTTCCGTCTTTTGTATTCCAAGAAATAGTTCCACATATAAAATCACAAAATATCATTTTTAAACATGTTTATAAAAATGCTGAAAAACAAGATTTAACATGTTTATTAGTGAGCTTTAGAGATGCTTGCAGGCAGATTGTGTTACTTTTAGATAGATCCAGGTTTCCCTGTTTACAGTTTTTATGGTTAGCTAAGCTAAACGGCTACTGGCTCTAGCCGTATATTTATTGTACAGACATGGGAGCGGTATTGATTTTCTTATCTAACTCTTGGCAAGAAAGCAAATAGGCGTGTTTGCCAAAATGTCAGAGTTTATGATAAGATCCAAATTAGGCCCACATGGTGTGATTTAAAAAAGATTTACTGTTTGCTGTGAGACAAGTGAAAGTTTACAAGACGCTGTCACATTTCTGTGTAAAAAATATTTATCCTGTATGTATTATGCAGTCCAACACAGCTTTTATGAAGACTTTGATTGGTTGTATGGCCAGTGTTTAGTAATCCACTATTTTTAATCCTATCAAAAAAGATGACTCTGTATGCTTATTCCTATAACTGAAGCCTGCTTAAAAAGAGAAGTAAATATAAGTTAAGTAAATGTAATTTGTTACTTTCCACCTCCAGAGAGAGGAAATGATGGAGAAAAAGAAAATGTTAGGCAGGTTAGCTGAAAGAGCATTCCCAGGTGTGACCACAGCATTCCCTCCATACACTTTAACAAACCGCTGTGTGTGTGTTGGTCTGAGGTTTGCAGCTCGTAGCCAAACTGGAGCTGAACGTCACTCCTGCAGCCAATAACAACAACTTCTAACTCAAGCGCACACACACACATACACACAAACACAGACTTGGTTAAACACATTTGCACTCTGAGAGGTGACAAGTGAGTATGAAATGATTTTCATTTGAACACTCGTTTTTTTGGGGGGGGGGGGGGGGGGGTTAATGTTTGATGAAAAAGTCATTTAATCCAAGGCGACAAAATTACTGTGTCCTTGGAATAACTTTGTGAGTGTGCATTGTTGGAAAGCAAACGTGTGTGTGTTTTGGGTTGTGTCAGTGAGTGTGTAGCAATGAATGTGTGTGAGGCCCTAAAGCTTTCCTGTCAGTATTTAAGGACATTAGCTCAGTTTCACTTTTTTCCCCTTCTCTTAATCCTCTCTCTCTCCCTCGTTATAAGCTCCCATTTGGAGTCGGCAATGAAAGAGACTTTGCCTGATATCTGCTGTAAGTGTGTGTGTGTACATACATGTGTGTATCATATGATCAACTGTATTTGCATGCCTAAATATTGAGTATGTGCATCTGAATGAGCCTGTGTGTTTAATTATGTGAACGAGTATGTGTGTGTGTGTGTGTGTGTGTGTGTGTGTGTAGGTGCGCGTGCGCGCGCGCGTGTGTGTGTGTGTAATGCGAGCCTCTTTGTGACACAGCAGTTGGCAGATAGAGGGGACTAAGTTACCCAAGCTCCCTTGGGGCATCCACATTGTGCAGGGCTGTCTGGGGCACCACAGTGGTATGTATAGGTGAGTGTGGGTGTGTGTGTGTGTGTGTGTGTGTGTGTGTGTGTGTGTGTGTGTGTGTGTACGTCCCCTGGCAAGGAAACATGATGGTTCAGGGATGACAGGAAAGGAGGATGATAACCTGAGGCAGAAAAAAAGGTGAAATGAAATTGGGGGGCTGAAAGAGTGATGGAAGAAAGGGTAGAGAGAAAGAAGAGAAACATGATGTGTCACCTATAAAACAGGAACAGATTCGGAAATAAAATAATAATAATAATAATCAAAATAAAATACATCAAATAATAATAAGATATCAAAGTTAAATCACTTTTGGAAAATTACTTTAAAACATATTGTTCAGTTTCTTTTCCCCCCAAAATGAACTATTTCTCAGAAAACAAAGTGCAGTTTTTTAATTCAGAAGAGTGTTGCATTAATTTGATTGGTCAGCGTCCTCCACCACCTTGAACACGCTCTTTTTGAAGAGGAGGCAATTAAAACTGTTCATAAAGTTGACGTAATAAAGTTTCTGTAGCTGCTCATGAGCCTAAAACACGTTTAAATGTGCAGGTGACCAATTGTAAAATTCAGTGATTTCTTCTAAAACGTATCTGAATAATTGTTTCAGTATCACTGAAACTTAAATGTGTCATTAAAGGCACATGAGAAAAGTAAACTGCCTGTAAAAATGTATTTTGAAAATCATTTTAAAGCAGTCAGTCAACATCAATATTCAGTCCATCGATATATTTCTTTTATTATTATAACAGGTTTAATGACGTTTTAGCACCTTTCAGCTGGTTGTTTTGGTTTTACACCCGTCAACCTTAATGTTTGCCCCAGGCAGATGTTTTCAGCGATAAACCCGGTGCTTGCTCAGCACAGTCAGCGACTAAATGGTGAACATAGTGATGCATTTAGCAGCTAAAAAGGAATTTTCTTCCCATCAGGAGTTGGTTGAGGCCAAATAAGGAGCTAAAAGTAAGTAAGAGTAAATATTGGACTTAAATTTGTCAGGTGGCCAGACAATGAAGACAATGAATCTTGTTTTGGAATAAAAGTTTTAGTGGAAATGCTGTTTTGAGGTAATACTGAGTTAGCCTTTATACTGTTGAAAGAACACAGTAGCAGCTGCTGGATGTGACCAAACAGATGGCACAGGTACAATACAACACACACACACACACACACAGGATCCACTCACCTGATGTGACGCATTAGGTATGCACACCCTGCCTGTTGGTGTAAGATATGAATGAACAAGGATGAGATTTAATGGCTGTTTTACATACCCATTATCTTACTTTCTCTCCATCCTCTTCCTCGGCCTTGTTCTCTCTCCATCTCCCCTCTCATCGCCAGCTCCATTCAGACCGAGCTTGTTGTTTGAATGAGAAGAGCGGACCACCCTGGGGAGAAATGGGGGGGATCACATTACCCCCAAAAATGTAGAGGGCCTACAAAAGGGCCATGAGACATCAGGGTGAGGGAGAGAGGGTGGCAGAGAGAGGGAGAAATAGGAGAGGACATGAAAGAGTGCATTAGTGAGGGGGTGGAGGGAGAGATTGATTGGGATGGAGAGATGAAGAAAGGGATAAAGAGAGATGGAGGTGAGAGAAAGGAGAGGTGGAAAGGGGTGAAACACTTTTTTCTCCTTTATTAGAATTATCTACACTCTACACCTAATGAATTTCAAGCTCCTGTTCAGTCTCTATTTTTGTCTGACCTCCATCTCGTCTTCTTTCTGTGTTCCTAACAGTTTTGATTAAATCATTTACATTTAAAGGGAAATCAGTTTTATCCCTATCAGTAATAATTAGATTGCATTTACTAAATCATTTGATAGGATCTAAGAATGTGTCACACAAGACAAGAAACGCAAGAAGTCAGACAATCATAAAGGAAAAAAATGAGGAAAATGTTGTAATTATTACCCAAATTGAGTTTACAGCCCAACTTTGAGGTCAACCTCATCTCCTAAACATGTTTTTACATACATTTATAAACAGAGTAAAAGTTGTTTTTTTTAATCAACAAAATGAGGGAATTAACATAAAATTCATAAACGTACTGCAGGTATTTACAAAACTCTGACTTGCTTTTCTTACAATATTTGCTCTTGTAGGAAACAAAGCTTGATGACATTGTTTTATGGTTATGATTAGGCACTCAGTTGATTAAGGTTAGGGAAAGAGTGTGGTCTTGATGTGATATCAAAGGCGTCATTGCTGACTTGAAGCACGAGACACATTTTTAGATTACTATTATAATATTTAATTAAGTTGTAGGTCCCCTAAATCCTGGACTCCAGTGACAAAGTCCTGCATCTTTGTATAGCTGCAATCCAAGGGCCGAGACTGGAAAAACATTTTTTCTCAAATTTTTAAAAGATAACTTGTTGTTGCTCACTGCTGACTTGTTGTACTTATTTTTTCATTTTTACCGCCAAAGAAAGAGGTTTGCATAATCTGGCACGCTCTGTTTACAACCTGAATGACTGTCAGACTGCTCGTGCTTCTTGCAACCCTCAAACTTCCCCGATCTCTGCACAATGTAGTCACACTGATAGAAATCATGGCTAAAACTGTGAAAATATGTCATAAAACGGAATGTTCCTTTAAGTCAGCACCGGCACGAATGTGACTCATACACACATTTTTAAATCCTGCAAACCACTAACCACAACGATTGCTATCTGGAGTATCTATTCAAGTTAATGTATACCTGTTGATTCAGCAGGACAGACATATATTATTAATGTGTTAACTATCCTGTATGACTCAGCAACATAATTATAAGCCCACAAAGGTTGGATGTGAAATAGTAGCTGAATGGAAGCTGATAATGGATGCGAGGGTATTTGAGGTAAAAGCCGTCTTCTAATTAAAGCTACACGTTGCAAGTCAAAAGGCAGTGATTCACACACATCGTAGCTTCTTCTTCTTCGCACCACTGAATTAATCTTATCTCTCGCAGAAGTAAATCCATCCCCACCGAAGCTGCAGTTTCTAATAAATGTCCTTAGGAGGCGCTGTGAGTCAGGGATTTATCTGCAGACTCTAACTCTTCCTATTGGCTTCATTGACATTTAATGATAATTATAACTTGGGTCACACCAGGGGCAGATGCACACACACACACACACACACACACACACCAACAACACACACTGCCTGGTTAAAAACATGAAGACATTAGCGGTAATTTGATGCTGAGTGAGTATTGATCTACTCTCAGGGGGCTTAGAGAGTGAGAGAACACTAGACAGCACTTTATCACAGCACTTGACCATCTAGGCTGGCCAGTGCTAGTGTGTGTGTGTGTGTGTGTGTGTGTGTGTGTGTGTGTGTGTGTGTTAGAGAGAGAAAGAGGGAGCTTTAACAAAACAATTTGTTATGCATAGATATTACAACAGGCTCACTGTCAAACACGTATTTGAAATCCAGCTTCATTTTAACCCTGTACTTCATCACTAAAAAGCAAACTTCCATTTCTTTCCTTCCTTTCCTCCTCCCTCCTTTACTTCCTTCCTTCCTTCCTTCCTTCCTTCCTTCCTTCACCAACTTTCCCTATATCCTCCTGTGAGGTCCTGACTGACACATTCAATCTATATCCATAACATTATACAGACCAGACTGAGTAGCAATCAGGCCTATGAGTGTATGTGTGGGACCAGTAGGGATTTCATGATTATGATTGCTGAGGACACGCGCTGCTCAAATTCTTCAATGATTGCCTCCAAACGCAACATAAATGCCAAACAAAACAATAAACCCTTCGAGAGAGAAAGAGTGAGAGGGGGAGAGAGAGAGAGAGATAGACAGAGAGGGAAAGAGAGAGAAATGACAACATCATATACTTGGAGTCTGTTTCATGAAGATATCCAGACCACAATAACATGAGCACAAAGTGACCAAAAGGGACCTGAAAACAAGGAGCAGATGGAAAAACAACCACATAAAAGTGCACGTGTGTTTCCACGCATGTGTTTTTGTATCTATACATTACACTATGTGCACTGCACTAATTTAGGTAATAATTGTGGCGTGCTCATATGGCATGTCGTGCTCATTTCTGATTACGTTCTCATTCTCTTTTATGCGTCTTTTCACTATGCTTCTAACAACTATCCTCTCCTCAGGCCCCCCCCCCCCCCCATCTACATTTTCAAATCAACAGCCCAACACACACACACACACACACGCACGCACACACACACACACACATTTACACACATACTGTCTTCTCCTCAGAAGCTAAGCCAAGTCAAACTACATAGGTGCTTGGTCCAGACAGACAGTTACTGTATATGTTCTATCTCAAACCTTCAGGCCATTTGCACACGTCTCCCATCCTTCTGTTTGTCTCTCTTGTATTCTTTATAATTGTGTCTTAACTTGATATCTGCTTACTGTTTTGGCTCATGTTCAGAGCCATGTTGTCACTCTGATCGCCAGGAGATAGCCCGCCTTTGATCTCTCTATCCTGATTCATCCTTTTTCAGCGTCTTAGTCGTTCACGCGTGTGATTTATGAGTAGCATGCTCACATAAAGTAGCTACACACACACACACACACACACACACACATTAAAAAGCACCTATATACAGTATTAGACACATTTTATTATGGCTCTTAGTTCATGAAGTTAAAATCATTGATGTTAAATGTGATTGATCCTCTTTGTAAAGTTTTGGGACAAAACTCATTTCCACACAGTTACAAAAACAATGTCCAGCACTTTGAAATCCCTCTGATTAATGTGTTTATTTCATCTGATTAGTAGAAAAATGGGACCTTCAGTAAAATAACATCTGACGTATTCCACTCAGTGGCTCCTTGGTGCTCTCTGGTCAACATCGAATGATTGATCATTCAAAGGGGGATTTTGAGAAAAAAAAAAAAGAAAGTTGGATACAGTGGTTTGCCGTCATTCCTTTGAGCTAAAGTAATGGTTTATACAGGAAGAATGATGATTTGTAAAGAGAAAAGTACAAAATAAAACAGCAAAGAAGAGGGTTTTCACTCCAAACGCACAGTTGTATTAAAATTAGCACACTTAGGGATCAATTTTAACTTGACAGCTATGAACCAAAGAAAGACGCCCACTTATAAAATAACGCATTTATGCCAAGAAGCCAAACTCTCTTACATTTTTTAATTAAATATTGGATAGAGGTATGAAAACACCCAAATATCCTGAAAAGTACACTTTACCTAATTAAATTCATGGATGAGTAATCACCCAAGCTCTTACTCTTCTGGCTTTCTCGAATGGCAGGCATATAAAGTTGCAGTCCCCTCATGACCACATTTGTGCAAATGTCGTCAGTCAATCTCTGATTCATTAGCCCTGTGAAAACCGGCTTCAGAAACACTCATCATGTAAAACATGCAGAGGAATACAAAGTGAATGAGAGATGCGTATATGCCCTCTTTCTCCATCAGTGTGTTTTCTTCTCTCAGTCCTTTTTCTCTTTTAATTTGGCCCCTCTGTTTGTTTTTCTTCATTCTTTCATTAGTTGAAAAAACATAGCAGGCATTCCAGCTGTAATACCACTGAGATTCAGTATCAGTGCGGGGATTCGGACTCATGAGTGTGAGTGTGTCACAAGCTAACAGAGAGAGAGAGAGAGAGAGAGAGAGAGAGAGAGAGAGAGAGAGAGAGAGAGAGAGATGGCAGTACACTGGAGACATTAGGCATTGCCTCATAATGATTCATCCCTGTGCTATGCATGCTTGTAGACAGGCATGTCAGCCACACAGGGGCATTACGGGAATAAAGGAGAATCCCGATGAAGACATTCATACTGACTGAGAGATGCGTTTTTTATTTGTTTATTGATTGATTGATTTTTTTTTTTCTCAACCACATTCACAAAGACAGTCATCAGATCAGCCATGTTACCGCAGACACTCCATGCATGATTGGTAAAAGTGTATACAGCGCACAAGATTCTAGCATCACATAACTTTTTAGAGTGAAGCAAAAGAGACAAGCAGCGAATAGATGGTAAATTTGTTTTAATTTCCTTTTTTGGAAGTGGGCTCTTCAGAAGTGTTTGAACTGAGACTTTCCCACTGGCGACGGCACGTTCATTAATCTGCCGCCTGTAGCTCTCACAGATAGCTGGACTATGCTAGCAGGCCCATAGCCCTCAGAGAAAAATACTGCTAGTTTCTCTGTCCCTTGGCCAGTCGCTACCATGGGCCCCTACGTGGCCACCCTCACTCAATGGCTTTGCCCCGGCAACACTCTTTTTGCCATTACAAGCCTCCGTCGGTAGGGGAGTATCTCTTTAGTGAGCCCACAGACCTGCCCCTGTAACCTCCGTCTCAAGAGCCCTGTCATGGTTTATACCCCTAAGCAGAATGAAAAACTGTTATGAGGGCTTCGCAGCGTCTGCCATAGACAGTGCTCAAACAAGCCACCCGTCAATCAAAGGAACCATGTTGTTAATTATGCATATGTTTAAGTTTCAATATGATTTGAACAGGAGAATATAAAAATTCACCTTCAGTACAGTTGTCATCAGGTGAGAAATTAGCTATAGAGGCCAGGCTGTAAACATGTTTATTTCTTCTGTGAAGTTGGACATTTTAATATAGGGGTTTATGGAGACTGACTTGTTCTGTAGCCAGCCTCAAGTGGCTGTTTGAGGAACTGCAGTTTTTGGCATTTCCGCCTTGGCTTCCCTTCACAGCCACAGAGGTTGAGGCTTGATACCTACACCATTTCTCTACTCTACAGTGTGTGGTGTATATGTGTGCATGCCCTAATGTTGTCGGTGGTGTTGACATAGTGTGGACATGCTGGAGCTCTGCAGAGAGACCCCTCCTGTCCCAGACTTGTGTGTTCTCTCCCAAAATGAACTGACTGACAAGGGCTAAGTTTAAATACGTTTTATTTTCCCAATAACAGTTTATTTATTCAACACCACAAGAGAACAAAAAATTAAAAGATTGCAGTTAAAATATGCAGTTATATGGCAGAAATAAATCTGAATTGATGAAATCTTTAAATCATTCTGAAATTTTCAATATTCTGCAAACCATCTTGTACTGAAACATATTAAACAGCTCAATGAGAAGCCACTTTCAATCTTTATCGCATAAATGTCAGAATAGGATGAAAAATAAACAGAAAAAAACAGAAAATACAAAAGAATAAATGTATTTAAATAAAAATAAATTTGTACGCAAATGTAAATCTTTAAATGTGTGACAATTTTCTGTCAGTACTTTTTTTATGGAGTAATTTGATTTTGTTTTTGGTCTTTGTCATTGTTTTCTAATAAAGCAGTTAGGGACCTATAGGCCATTCCTATCAAACAAATCCTGGGAACATCACTATTATGTTCATTCATTCATTCATTAGGGTTCGGGTTAGCATCAACAAATACTAACAACAAACTGCATAAATTATCATCGTTTCAACAAGAGTTAAGCAGACATATACCTATAAAACAACTAGATTTCTAAGAAATTACTTAAGATACATTTGACTTGATATACTGTACATTTTGACTGATGCTGAAGCACAAGTTAAGTCACTTCCATTTATAAATCCACGCATTTGGCTCAAAGGTGGTTTTCAATCTGTATACTGTCTATGTTTTAGACTCTTAAGGTACAGAAAAAACTTGACATACAGGGAAACATTCTAAAAACGGGAAAATCGTCTCAATCTTAGTATTTACAGAAATTTACATTATTACTTTACAAATGTCTTCTGATAAATCAAATCATATAATATCAACAGTTGATACATTTACAGTATATCATAAAATAAAACTACAAATGACAAAAAAAAAATGTCCATAAATCATTTAAACAGAGGTTTTCAAAGTGAGAGGTGGGTCCAAACACTCTCAGGGGAGGTTCAGTGAATTAATGACATTAGTTATTGAAAAGAGATCACACAGAAAAGTCTAAATGTGTGTGATTTGGTTAAAGGGATGATACGGAGATACAGTAGTTTGGAGGTTTTACTGTTTTTCTCGCATTCCCGGTCAGAAAATAATAAATGCCTTAAGACAGACCCTTTTTAATGTATTTTATCAAATCTGAAGTTTTGTCAAACAGCAATATTAGGCTATCTTATCTTATCTTATCTTATCTTATCTTATCTTATCATATCCATGGGATCAAATTACAGAATCATGATCTTAGGTCTTATTCACCTAGCCCTTTTTCCAAGCTTTGACAGAGGAGAGGTCCACTGTCTCTGAAAACCCCTGATTTAAAACATACAATAAATGATGTTAAACAAAGGGTGCCCACGAGAGATAAAATAACAAGACACAGTCCCTACTATGAGTCAAACTTCAAAAACATTTGATCCTACTTTTCCCACAATACAATACCCTCTGTGTCTTTCTAACCCCACCCCATCAGTTTGTAATGCAGGCTGTTGAAAATTTTACATCTAAAAGCACCCAGCATAATTTGTCAAACTTTAGAAAGCTTCTCCAGAACCACAGCAAACATCATACATCTGTTTTTAGATGCTCTGTAGTGCTCAAACTAAACTTCATGTGAAAAATCAGGGATGGGCCATGGACTACCATCGACCGAAAAGAAAACACTGCCATTGGTCACTGACATCAAACATTTGATGTGAAGTTACAGAGATAGACCAAGATTTACTAAAAAAATGTTATACAATAATATAAATAGACGTACTTAATGTGGCAACAAGTTAGTTGATATTGTAAACACTTAAGGGCCCAAAATGAGGCAGTTTTAAGGCCTCATCTTGTTGGATTACTGCAGTGATGCAGAATGTTTATCTGAGCAGTTTTATCCCCACTGACAATTCAGCTGGAAGGAGTTTTGTATTGTCACAAAAATACGGAAAGACTGTTTCTGTGAAAGCACATTTCATGGTGTGTACAAGTTTTTTCTTCTCAAGACCAAAAAATGATAGTATTCCTTGGTCATAATCTAGCTGCACTCTGATCTTTTCGTTATATGAATCTTTACTTTCAACTTCCGTATAACTCTCTGGAGTACGTTCACCCAGATAGTTAAAGCAAGGACACATGTACATGCTCCAGATCTTTTCACAGATTTGATTCTTGGTTTTAGTAGCCACACCAACAGCCCAGAAACCGCTCACCTCCACATCCCAGCTGCATTTTCCAGAACGAATGCCTTCAGTGCCAAGAATGCTTGTGTTGCGTACCATTTCTAGGTTTCCAGGTTCTGGGTAATAGTTGTGGCTTTTAGAACGGGTCATCTGTTCTGATATAACCAAGCCCGAGCCGCCAGTGTTGGGGTCTAGAGTTATAGGAACTTCAGAGAAAAAAACAAAATTAAAGGGAAGTTTTAATGACATGATTTTTAGAGTAAAGTAGTTTTGGTGCAGCAGAGTCAATATATAAATCAAATCAAATTAAATGATGTAAAATGTATTTATAGAAATCAAATTATAAATATTTTTGAACTGAAAAAGTACTTCCATTGTATAGGACAATCATCTAGCGATTAAATAGAACTTAATAATTAATAATGATTATTTATCCATCCATTATCTGAAACCACTTATCCTCATCAGGGTCATAGTGGGGCTGGAGCCTATCCCAGCTGACTTTGGGTGAGAGGCAGAAAACTTCCTGGACAAATCGCCACCTCATCATAGGGCACATAGAGACAAACCACCATTCACACTCACATTCACGCCTACGGACAATTTAGAGTCACCAATTAACCTGTTAAGTGCATGTCTTTGGTACGTGGGAGGCGGAGTACCCGGAGAAAGCACGCGCAGACACGGAGAGAACATGCAAACTCCACACAGAAAGTGCTGAAAGTACCGTGCCGCCCCATTAATAATGGTCAATAAAATAATTTTTTTCCCATCTTATTTCCTGCTGTGATATTAACAATTTCGTCATCCCAATAGTTATCTTTTCTTTCTCTTCCTAAACCAGAGATTAGATGAGTATATGAATGAAGGGGACAAATTGTATAGGTTTCAATGAGCTGGTTATTACTCTTTAAGTCAACATGATGTCAAAATAGATGTTTTTAAATTACATATGTCTGGTGTTACACATTACCAGTATGTGGCCCAACAATGACAAAAAAAGTAATTTTGTGGGTACACTTTCTTTCTTATGATACTAAGCTGAGTGACTCTGAGGTGCTTCACCAGAGATCATTCACTGACCCATCGGTGCAATGGTCAGTGGTTTACATGGCATTTAATAGATTGTGCCTTTCATTTCATGCCACTGCAGATTAAAATATCAAAATGTGGTAAGGCAGAAATAACATAACATTGCTTACTGTATTGGATTAGATTCTTCATCTTGCTCCAGACATTGAACAGCAGGTTCCCAACGTGTTTGGCCTCATCAATCAGGACTCCAGATGGAGTCTCTGGATTTGGTAAGTTGCACCGAGATCTGAAAGAACATCAGGCAGCCACAGATTACCAGTTAAACATTTTTGAATAAACCACATTGGTAGCATTAATGTGTGGTGCAAAGCAGTAAATACACAATTTTTAAGATAAATACATTTTTATGTATTCTTTGCGGCTGGTATTTATCCTTCTACAGCTCTAAATGATTATTTATGATGTGTCTGTGATATTTTACACAAAGGTGAGATTTCATTTTTTCAATTGATGTGTCAGCTTAACTTCACCTTCACTCAAGAGGTGCACAAAACAGCTCCTCTCTACCCTAAACTTTTTAATAGGATGCATCCAGGATATTTCCTCACACAGTGGATGAGACCACAGCTATCATCCTGCTTCTACAATGTTAAACTTAACACTTTTAGATGCTGGTGACACACTCATTCAGCTGTGATTTGATAGTGTACAGGAAGCAACTTACCGCTCCATAGTGGATTTGACATTCTGTCAAATAAAGAGAAAACAGAATAACAAATTAATACCTGTGATTTTGTAAAATATTCAATATAAAGATCAAAATATTAATCAAAACAGCTAACTGCTGAGTACCAGCATAAATGAGACGTCAGCCTTCATGTCCTTCTCTATGGTTTTGATTTTGTGTGTGAGTGAGGAGATCTCTGCAGTCAAATTAACAATCATGATGTTCATTGCTTCACTCTTGCACGCCGCCTCTTTCTTCACGGCATCAATCCTAGCAGCCTTTTCCGCTCGCAGGAACTGGAAAAGCTTCTCAAACTCCTCTGTGATTGTCTTCTCCGTCTTCTGAGCCTGGAGCTGAGGAGAACAATCTTTTAGATGAGAGTAGGCAAAACACATGTTGCTTTCTGTCTCCACAATCTACTCACCTGGATGTGACTGGCCATTTTATCACAGTTGAGTTTTTCTGTTTTGAATGACCTGAGTTTGCTTTTTAAGTGCGTCAGCTTGATCTTGATTTCGGCCTACAAATAAAGGCACAAGTATGGAATAATTACACAGTAAACAATGGATTCATTACACAACTCGTTTGCCTGTTGCATGTATATATATATATACTCACCCTACGGGATTCTGCTGCTTCACTGATTGGTACACAGTTGTGTTTTTTATGTTTTTGTGAATCCCTACATATCACACAGATGAGCTGTTGGTCATCCTCACAGAAGAGCTTGAGTTTCTCATCGTGCACACTGCACATTTCTTTAGATCCTGAGTTTGCTTTCTGACTCCTCTCTCTTCTCAAGTTGTCAGACAAGTTTCTCAGAGCCAGATTGCGTGGGGGCTGAGCCATTGGAAATATTTCCTTACAAACCGGGCATGTCTTGGATCTACTCTGTCTCCACCACTCCTGAAGACAGTACTTACAGAAGCTGTGACCGCACAGTAAGACAACAGGATCCTTAAATATATCACAGCACACAGGGCAAGTACAATCCATGTCAGACTGTGATGTAGCCATTGCTGCTCACTCGCTTGTTTCAGACACACAGTTTACTTTCACTTTCACAGATTGCCTCAGATTTGCTTCGTCAGTGCTCAGGATCAGTACTTTTAGTTCCAAGTTGTTACAAGACTCATTAAGTTCTCACTCATAAAGTCCTACTTACATAAACAGATGTTCTATATGCTGGATTGTCTTCCTTATTTTTGTTTAGAAATTACCACGAGGTTTAGGCGCACACTTTCAGCGGCATCTTCCTGTTTCCTCTACAGAAAGGGAGGAGTTTTTATTTATTTATTTATTTTTATACTGTAGTTCTGTCCTGCCCTGCGCACTAAACATTAACAGTCATCTGGCCAAGCCTACTTTAGACGTACAACGTAACTGTGCCCATTTTACAACATAATTTAACTTTGTATCAATACAGTACGTATTGGTAAATACCTGTAGATAGGGACATTACAACCGTTAGTACCTACCAGGTAATTTGGCGTCCCATGAGTGTTTATCTGGAGCGCAACATCACCGGGACCTTTCACTACATGTATCACTCCGCTTCACAGGTGTTATAAACTCGCTTCATTATCGGTCCGTTTTTTATTTAAAATTGTAACGTGGTGTTGTGGATTAAAATGATGACAGTGCGGGAACTTAAGACTTGATATTGAGGGTTTTTTTTTTTTTACTAACGGATGCAAATTTCTAATATCCAGGGGTACACGAGCGTGACACAGGTGTTTCGGTTTATTGAGCGACCCTGTACACTGGCGACCGTTAGCCGGTTGTCGTAGTTACGACAGCCGTTAGAAACAGGAAGATAATACGTGGTTGTCAAGCAAGACACCAAAGACGAGTCATGTGTTTTTTAACGCTGTAATGTTAATTGTAAAAAATAATAAACAAAGAGGCATTCACATGGACAGCTACGTATCTTCCTGTTTCCAACGACCGTCGTAACTACGACACCCACAGATAACCCACAGTTAGCAGGGTCGCTCGTTATACCGAAACACTGATCATCAACGAGCGCCCACCATTAATGAATTACAATGAAGTTTTTTAAATGACCATCTTAAACAACTGCTCTTCTCTCTTCATCTGAAGTTATTATTCAGAAAAATGTCAGCTCCATGATTACCTTGGCATAACTGCAAAAAGTTATTCAATCACTGATGTGATCTAAATCACTACCTGGTGAGCAAATCAAATGCACCCGATGCGTGCCCAACAGAATGCTGTGTTCAACATGTGCTGAGTTTGACTAAATCCTGAAAAAAAGATGCTCAGGGTGGATCCTCCAGATGATGTTTGCAACTCTGATTTCTTCTGTTAGGTGTGTGAGGAAGTGCTGCTGTTTATGACCATTTCTGTTGTCACAGTCCAAGATGTCTGCAATCTTTGAGGAAAGGCTGAGAAGATGAGAAGACTGGACATAATAGGACAGAGGCTAAGTGGACTGAAGTTGAAGGAGTGTCACAGAATAACGTTCAGACAGGTGAGTACATCAAATACAGAGAGGGACATGTGCACTTGTGTAAATACCATGCAGCTCGATTTGCTTGTGTATTTGCTGTGGAGTTACAGTTCCAGTTATATTCTGTATTAAAATGGCAGTTTCTGTAGCCTAATATTGTTTGTTGTTCCTGCTGTGGTGTAGCTCTTCATTTATTGTTGGTTAAGTGTGTTTATTTGGCTGAGTGAGGGGGCATTTGAATATGTTGCTCATCTGGGAGGCTGTGCCTTTATTCAGCCATTCTGTTAGTTGTCATTTGCTGCCTGTCTCAGACATCCAACTCACTTTAACTTTCAGAGATGCAATCAAATTTGCAGTAAGTGCTCAGGTTCAATAGTTCAAGGTGGTTTCAACAAACATTAGTAAATTTCCAGGAACAGAATTTAGTTCCTGTTCTGTGTAAAAAGAGAGGACTTTTTGCTTTTTATCTGTCCTTCCCTGTACAATGAACCCTCATCTGAGAAAGAATGAGTAAGTCATCCTGTTTATTTAATTTATGCACGCTCCCGAGTGATTTCTCTCTCAGCTACCCTACAGTGTCAGCAGTGTGCAACAGTAGCTAACGTTAGCTTAGTAATGGAGTCTGCTAATGTGAACAAAAATGACACCCATGACAACACAGTCAAATAATTATTGACGATGTAGAGCAGGGTCCATAGCCCATAGGTCCATCGTAGCCAGATAAGTGGAGGTTTGCTGTCTGCAAGGTGTGGGTCTGGGATTGGTTGCTTTGTGGTGTTGGCTGATAGGGTTATTTGCAAAAGGCAAGCTGGTTAGTTTCATTAAGCCAGTGGTCCAAAATATTACAGATAGCAATGTTATTCTAAATATGATTGTAATTTATTTTCTGGCATTCAGTATTCCTTTCAGCAAGTCTTGTGCATGTCACTTTTGGCCGATGCCAAGGACGATGCTCGCTCATGCCTACGTAGTGAAAAAAAGAGGGACTAGAACTGTTCGTGGAGTTTTAAAATCCTGGCAAATTAGGACAGAGAGAGAGAGAGTGTCTTTGTTTCAGTGCACACAGTAGTGTTCAGTTTCCGAGCACACACATGCACATACATGCTAAAAAAAAACTGGATCCAGCAGGTAAAACAGGATCACAATTTGGAAAAAATTCCCATAAACTGTAAGATGGCACATTTGCCTAAAGTCAAATATCCTGCAGGAGCAGTATACAGTATCCCGTATACATCTAACGTACCAGGTAAACAATTCACAAGTTCATTTTACAGCCATTCACAGCATTGGCTGTGGGGATATTCTTCATAGCAGGACTTTGGTCATACACTTAGTTTCTCCAACATTACTTCAGCATCTTTGCAGCACTCTCTCACATCTCTCCGGGCTCTCTCCCTCTCATGCACACACATTCACATCAGAGCACACACATAAGCTACATACATCAAATTCACAGCAGTGAAAATCACGAGTGATTTGCCCCTTGACCGCTGCAGCAATAGCTATCAAAGGCTAACTGTTTTAACATGACAGCGCACACCACCATGTGGCCAGCTAATGTGGCCACTCGACTTTCTCTCTGTCTCTCTCTGTCTCTCTGTCTGTCTCTCTCTTTCTCTCTCTTTAAGTTGCTCCAATTAAGTGACATCTCAGTGATGAAAGTTTAATAATAGAATATTATTTTTAGTGTTTCTTCACCAAAATGGTGTCTTGATTTTTGCCTCAAGAGAAGGAACAGCATTTAGTAGTTTTGCATATTTGTAATTAAAAAAAAAAGAAAAAGAAAAAAAGAATAGAGATGAAAACTGATATTAAAGTAGTTTTTGGCAAGGAAAGAAAGAAAGTAAGAGGTTTTAACTGTATGTTGCCAAAACTACAACTCAGTCACTTTTAGTTCAGTTTGGTTTGATATGGTTTAATCTCAGCGTGTAAAAAAAATCTCCACCATCAGTATAGGGGCATATGTATCAAAGTGACAGTCAGCTTAGTTACATAACTCCATGATAATGTCTACTACAGTATACAGCAGACCCCTTTCCTACGCTGGTGTAATTATTAGGGCTGGGGATAGTGGTGCGGGGGTGGATTCTTGTGAGACTGTTCCTATACTTAAATATTATGTCCATAACCATAAAACATTCAATCCACATAAAGCCAAGTGTTCTGGATCTGGCCACAGTAGCCTCCCCGGGGTGGCGCAGTAAAACCGCCCTGAGCCGCCATTAGGTGGAGGGAGCTGGAAGAAATACTGGACAGAGGCTGGGACCGAATGAGAGCCAGAGCACAGCTGATGGTAAACTAATTTTCTTGGCCTGATACCCCCCCCCCCCCCCTCCTCCTCCTCCTCCTCCTCCTCCTCCTCCTCACCCCCCAAAAAACACACACATGCAATATGTGTTGTGTGTACACGTCTATGTGGGACACACAGACTGTACTGTATCATGCTTCTACACAAGTGAGGAGTCTCTTAGGACCCTCAATGTGGGACAAAATCACTCTCTCTCTCTCTCGCCCTCTTTCCGCCTCTTCCCTCAACTTCTCTCACACACACTTGATCACCATCTCACCAAGTAAGGCATATGCTCCATCATTTGCCTTGAGGGACAAAAGACTGGGAAGGAATTCAGTGAGACACTTCTCTGCAGACTCTTGGAGAGGAGCGCTGTATTTTTGCGTATTAACAGTGTTCAGCTGCACAGCTTTCCTGTCTGTGAAACAGAGGAAACACTATACAAGTCTAAATCTGGACTTGATATTCAATGTACACTATTTCAAATGAAGAGAAGAAAACATCAGTCATGTTCTTTACGTGATAAATTGCTCCAATTATGTCTGAGAAGGGGTTGCATGTTAATGCCAGGAATCATTTTGTAATACGCCAAGCTTTCAAAAGTTAAACGTCTTTATTTGAAATTGAAACAGCTTTTCCTGCCACATGAGGGTTAGAAGCACCTGAGACTAAAACCACTGTCTGTCCATCTGATGCCACGGAGCTGTTTTATAAGTCTGTTCACCCTCTGAAGAATTAATGGTGCACGCAAAGAAACTTTGAACATGCAGAAAAAGTGTAATTAATATTTTGCTATAACTGTCTTTTACTGTATTATGTTTGTCTCTTTCTGTCACCCGACACTAATAAAGAGTCAGCGGTAAGTGTAACCGGAGCAGCAGCTCCTCGGCAGGACATTACAGGAATTTACGATGTGTTAAATGTTTCCTTTGTTCCTCCCTGTGGCAGCTCGCTCCGCCAATTAGGGAAGGCAGCGGCCTGCAATGAGCTCATTACCCCCCCACTCCCCTGCTCTTTTCTCTCTATCACATTGGCTTCATCTAACACCACCGTTGTGTAGCATTATTTGATTGATTGGTACTTCCAGCAGTAAGTCAGATCATATGCCGTTGTGATTCTGCACCGTTTTAACGTGTTCATAAAATATAACACAGAAACATTAAAGCAGTATGCATTTGACTCGTGCACCACCATCTTAATTACCACAAGATATTAATTTAATATCACTTTTGTTTTTCTTTCGATATTGTGGTAAAATGTGAAACCTAATGGTGGCATTTTGCCAAAGTCTAAAATGCCA
The DNA here is from genome assembly GCA_946959425.1 of Argyrosomus regius. Classification (NCBI taxonomy): domain Eukaryota; kingdom Metazoa; phylum Chordata; class Actinopteri; family Sciaenidae; genus Argyrosomus; species Argyrosomus regius. Next base: position 13,402,203 of record OX336901.1, on the reverse strand, counting down.
GACTTTTTTTTTTCTGAGCACTCGGTCCCTGAAATAAACTCCATGCGCCATTCCATTTGGCAAACCAATTTAGGATGGAGGGTGGGGGCAGGAAAGGGAGAGGTATAGGTTAGCTGTAGTAATAATCATAAATCACCTCTGAAATGCTGCCATGTCACATGCCAGACTGTGCCACTAATGACCAGCCCCATCTTTCACCGGGTATTTTTATCTGTGTGCCCTGACACTCGACTTCTGGAAGCGTCCTCTCGTTTTACGTCGTCAGCACCTCGGCCCGGGCTGAGCACAAGTTCCTTACATATCTATAAATACCAGTCAGCTAAATGGCATTTTCTCTCACCCACCCCCTGCTTGGCAAGAACCAGAAGCTCAGTGACTTGGCAAAGGGACCTGCAGTCCTACGCCACTAAACATCTTGGGGCTTAGCCCCCCACCCAAGCGTCACCCTCCGGAGAACAGCTGGCTAAAAAAATAGATCCATCTGCCACTGCCTTCAAATTCCAAAGCAGTTTCAGTTTAATTAAACAAGCTGAAATTGGTTTTTAAAAGATTTAGTAAAAAGCACCTAACATTAGTTCAGTTTGAGACCACCTGTAGGGTTAATTTGTGACATTGCAAGTGTGGTTAAAAATTCAACATAGAGTAGCCCTTGTTGACTTATGTAAATACTCACACACACACTTTCTCTCTCACAGATGCACACCAGAAACGCACAAACACCTGTACACGCTTCCTTTGTGCAGAATGTTCTGCCAAGTTTTTTAAGCTTGCTGACATGTGGCACTAGAGACTGCAGGTCAGCGACAGCTTCCTGCTATTTCGGGCTCTGTCACAGCTTGAGGTTTTAATTTATTCTGCCAGAATGTGTCAATCACTGAGCAGCAGGGTTCAGGCCTTAGTCTGCTGCGGGAGGGAGAGGAGGGAAGACCTTGTTCTTATTGAAAGAGTCAAACAAGACTAAAAACACAGTGATATGACTGAAGGTAAACTCTACTACTCATATACTCATCGAAATGTTCCCAACTTTCCGGACTATGCCCACAAAATATTTATTTCAAATGTTTCCCGTGCACATTAACATAGATCTTTATATAAAAGTTTGGCATCTGAACTGAAAAGCAAGAACAACTTTCTTTTAAGGGTGGGAAGCCAGAAGGGGATCATGTCCACCAAACAACCAACAGCAATGTTGGTTGTTTGGTGCATTCGCATGAAGGTAGGGGTGGGACCTGGTTTGTATCACATGTTTTGCTCTGTCAGTGGAGCTCATTGATGGCAGGTGTAATGGGTCTCGAGCAAGAACCACTCATACGAAAAAAAGTACATCTGTCCCGTCAGATGCACGCAAGACAGATGACATGAAAAACATGGCTGACACTAGACTGCGTTAACAAGCTGTAAGAACTTGTCGCATTTATCTGTTTTCGAGGGACTTTCTTATGCTAATGTGTAAATCTGACATGGAACACAGAAAAAACATGAGAGATTTAGGATAAGAATCCAAAAATGTTCTTGCATGAGGCCCAATGACTCATTAAGATGGCCAATATATGCAGCCCTACCAACCAACCAACCAACCAAACAACTGAGGGTTAAGGCCCTACAGACTCGGATAGTGGGCCCTTACGTGGTTCTGTTTATACTACGCTATATTTCTGTGTGGACGATAGATGGATGCATATTGAGACCCTCTGGGCCGATGTTTTCAAATGTATTCACATTAGAAGTTTTTTTTTTTTTAATGTTCAGTCTTCAATGGTCAAAAACCCCAGCCGAGTATGATGTGTGTTAGTTCCTGTGTTAGTGTGGACATGGAGTTAGTCAGTATGTGTTGCTCGAAAAATGGACGTTCATTACTCTAACAATAACATCCAGATGAGTATCCATTTTACCGGACAGTCACAGTCACAATCTATTCTTCAAGCTGTGGTTAGTGAATACACTGATTATTATTCCCTCTCTCTCCCGCTCTTGGCGTCAGGCCACTGTTTGCCATGCCAGTGCCTGTCCACATGCCATGCCAAGGGTTTGAATTTGACCCTCCCAAAGTCGTGCCAACACACACGCATCAGTCATCATGGGATGTCATGCCTACTACGCATGGCATCATATGACTTTGCAGTGCGTATCCTGTGCGGTTCCATGTAATAAATGACTTAAAAGCTCAGTTGCAAACCACCGTTGCCTCGCAGGATGACAAACCAAAGCTCTGTCCTCTGCGCATTCTGTGTGGAATTTGCATCTCACCCTAATTTCACTTGGGTCTCCTCTCAGGGTCCAAAGGCAGATGTGCAATGCGAAGAGATTCTGTTATTTGCTGATGAACTGACAGGTAACAGGAAATCACTGTTAATGTATGTCATGAAAGCTGAAACAGAAGACTCTTCTGACATAGTTTCTGCAATGGCTGCTACAGACTGACTTTAACAAATGTCTTGAACTGATACAATAATTCACGCCTTTTAATTTAGAAATACAAAGTAAAGTGTAGCATTTATTTTCATTTGAAGATATAATTTCATTGGATAATTGAATGTCTCCGTATGGCTTGGTTGCAAATGTGACTACAGGTTCTCATGAGATATGAGAGGTGTATTTGCTTGAATGGTAAGTTTTGTTGTAAAAAAAATACTTCGATTTTTAGAATTTATCATCATCATTATATTGCTGTTGATCATAACTTTGATTTTATGTCTCATTACACCCAAAACCAAGAAAACCAGTGTGGTGGGAAGCCAGATGGGGATCATGGCCTTGCTGCACTCTATCGTCTTTAACACTGGAGATCACTGTTGTTTCCTGTTTCCACCTGACAGTCAACATTGTGGTTCTCAAACCTTAGACATGTATATATTATTGTAACCATGGCAACGTAACTCCACTAACTTTAACAGAGTAGTCATTTTGACCCAAACCACGATCTTCCTTTAAATCTAACCTCTCCAAACCATAACCACAGCACTGTCACATCATAAAACTGATTTATTTTTCATTTTGAGAGGCCCAAGAAAATAATAGCCTGTCATTAAGGGCGTCAGATCAGAAAACTCTTCTTAACAAACAACTTGTTTTGTCATTTAATTTAAAGGACTTGTCTCCGAACGTCATGCCTGATCCTCAACCAGCCTCGGTTCCACCCACACCCACACTCATGATTTTCTTGCTCCAAATAACTGACAAAAAAGTTGCAAGTGATAAACCCAAAGTTGAGTCTTCCAGCCACTAATGTGTGGGTGACATCACTAATACTGTGTCCATGTTTCCCTGCAGTCTGCAGCTGGGATACATGGAAAAAGAAAATGAAAGGACTGAGGGTAAACTCTGCTAAGAGGTAAGAAAATTAATATGACAACCTCCTCTTCACTCTGCTCCCACTTTTTCATTTTTGCTTTGCCAGAATGTCAGCGGCTTTCTCTTTCTCTTTATGTCTGCCAGCTGATGTGCCAGCCAACGCCACAAAGAACAAACCTTTTTTTTTTTTTTTTGTTGCAGTGTTTGTGTGTGTGATGCCAGGGAAACTTTGGCTCTTTTCATTCTACATAATATTACCAAGAAGCTTTTTGAATCATATAAACAAATTGCATTTGTGTGCATGAGAGGGGACAGAGAAGCAGGGGAAAGGATGTTAAGATGTGTATGTGTGTGTGTCAGCAGGATCCCTAAACCAACAATCAGGGATCAGTCAGAGAGCCTGCTGACATCATCATCCCAAATAAATGACAGCATGGTAAAAGAGCGCTGGTCCGAGGCCAGCGGGATCCAACAGTCTCAGAATCCATAAGCCATAACAAACATTCAATTTTTCAAATAAACTTCACTCCGAGGCCAAATCTGTCATCTTTTTGTGGCCACTGTGGAACAGTGCTGTCTGACTTTACTCTCAGACAATTTATTTGAGCCATGCTGATTTATGTTTGTTATTTTGTTTTGTACACCCACCATGTTTTCTGGTTTTTATTGGCACAATTGTTCTGCATCTCTCTGTCCATAAGTGTATACAGATTAAACCAGCACCATGTTTTCCCTCTGGCTGTTGGTGCCATGATATGTGTATTATTGCATGTTTAAGTATGAGAACTATTTTCAAGTGGCTCTCTGTTAGGGGCATGTTTTAAATGGAATAACTCATCATTTCTATGTTTGCATACTCATAATATCATAGTGTGTCATGTGTGTGTCCTGTGTGTTGAAGGCTTCATTCACCAAAATTACAAAGACTGATTAAGGACTTGATCTGAATATTGTGTTTTCTTGGTTTATGATAAACTTGAATGCTTTCTGTCTGTAAATACACTTGTAAAAAGCATGAATTTATATGTTCTATGCAGAGCTTGGAGCCAAGTCAGATATATTCTAGTTAATGTTGTAATGTAAACATTACTTTTCCTCTATTTCTTTTTGGGTTATGTACTATTCATGTCTCTTGTGGTTCAGTCTTGAGCACACAGAACATGAAATAAATGACTATTTTTCTTTTATTCTCTGTATATTTTTTTTTCTTTTCAATATCTGTTAATGTATGTTCATTTGTGTGTATTGACAGTCCCCAGAAAGACTAGCAACCGCGTCAACAGAAGCTGACGGAGAGCCTATAAACCATTTGACAGTTTTTGGCCAAACAAAAATTAAATGCATTAAAATAAAATAAATGCGAAATGTGAGACACTTGACTACATTATTCCTAAAAATCCTGGCTACAGCCCTGACAGCAATGTCATATCCTTAAAGAAACAGTGGCCCTGTCAACCACAGGGTGATCAGTTTTTATTGGCATACTATCAAGAATTCCTTACAGGATATGAAAAGACTGACAGTTTTTTTTTAAACTATTACTTTGTTTTGGGGGTTTCCTGTTTCATTGAATTCATAGATAGATAGATAGATAGATAGATAGATAGATAGATAGATAGATAGATAGATAGATAGAGTCTGGTCAGTGGGTGCATGTTGTTTTTGCTCTGATGGGATAAATATAAATAAAACTGTGAGCTCGTCATTTGGGCCAAACTATTAATAAGAATGTCATTTTGGTATCCCCTCCTTCCCTCCTTCCCTCCCTCCCTCCCTCCTTCCTGAACCCCCATTAGTCCTTTGGACACTTGCCCATTAGTGTCCGCATGGCAGCTGGACGCATGCGCAGCGGCACGGTTTTTCAATAATGAAGTTGAGTGTAATGCCTGTGAACAGCCTGGTGCTCAAACTTGGACGCGGACTGAAAATAATGGTGTTTCCCGCAGAAGTGAGCGGTCCGGTCACCGAAACTGAGAGCCGGGATTTGTCTTTGAGTTTGTAAATTAAATCTAATCGAGTTTGAAGAACTCACCGGGGCTTGTTTTTTATTTTTGTGGGGGGGGGGGGGGGGGGGGGAGACTTTTGCCGCTAATGGCCAGCAGTGGCTGAAGTGTTTTGATCCAGTCAGTGACAGCCTGCAAACAGCAGGGAGAGCTGTGCGGCGACCACACTGCATTTGATTATGAGCGTCTCCAAGAAGTGAAGGAAATCTGGGAGCTGATTTTCTTGCAGGGACGAAAATAATTTGGACACAGGTATGTTGACTTAATTTGTTTATTTACAGACAGTTACAGATCTGTGTGTGTGTGTGTGTGTGTGTGTGTGTGTGTGTTTTACTCTGTCTGATATCAGGTGAGTGTCAGTTTAGGTGGCTGCCTCGATCACTGATGTCTCGATAACTGTCATGATAAATTATTGACTTTGATTCAGTCTGATATATTTAATCAATTCTTGAATAATAAACGATGAATATCCTACTTAAATTACACCTTATTTTATCCTGGAACAACTAATTTAACGGTTTGATTTTCACAGTGGACAATAATGACAGTTTCATGATTTTCTTTCTTTATTTTATTTTTTGCGTAAATTGGTACTCACATAAATTTTAATCGGATTTTAATCGATCATCTTAATGTTTAAGTTAGTGTCCGTTTTTCACAAGAGTCACTTTGGGATGGAGTCCAAACTTCATCCCATCCCCGGGGACCTTAAACACGCTTGACATGATTTTATTCACTTCTTGACTTTTATAGAATTTAACATGCATTTAATCAGCTCCATTTCTGTTGATTAAAATATATTTTACATGAAGACTTTCTCAAGAACATGTTTAATAAAATAAAATGAGTTTATTTGCCGCGGAGATCTTTGACTGCAGGTCAAGTGTGGTTTCTTCATCTTTTTTTTTTTTTCCGGATTTCATCACACATGAAGGAATTTAGTCCCCTCGGTGCTCTGCCAGCATCCCCCACCCCTCCACCCCTCCGTGCGTCCACGACTTTTCTCCTCATCCCACGTGGAGTTTGTGTTTATATTTGATATGTAGGAAATGGGAATCTTATACCACGGCCCGAGCTCTCAGGGCTTGAATGGCCCCTGGCTATTGGCCTGCCCCTAACAACATGACAGGTTACGCGCCGACTCAAAATCTGATAGGCCATACTGCGCCGTAATCCATACAGATTAGATTTCACATTAAGGACTCATACTTAACCAACGCGCATTAATGCGCAGAAGATGGATGGGCAGGATTTGGTTTGTGGAGATTTGGGGAAGTGATAAAGTGCTGTACACACAGAGGGTGAAAATAAATCATTGTTCTGGCCTTTAAAAAATAAATAAATAAAATGTGTGAATTAAATAGCATCTTGGCCTTGTTAAATTAAGCCCGTTTCATGCAGATAAATTAAAATAGTCGATTTAATATTGTGATGCTGGGTTTGTCCGTTCTTATAGAATATATTAAAAAAGATTTTTATAGGCTAATATTTATTCATAACTGGCTATTTCTCTCTTTTTTAATTTCGTATTTATTTCATATTTCCTAAATGTTTAGGTCCATTTTCTTCATTTCTCTCTCTAAAATACATATTTGAATAAGTTTAAGGATGCATTTTTAAAAAAGGCAATGCAGAAGTTTGTTAATATTTAAAATTGAATTAATCATCGTGTGCCAATAATTAAATAAACAACTTCACATTGTAATTCTTCTTAATTTGTCTTCACCTTTGTGCTGAAGAATGAGGCTATACGCAGCCTAATTATGACAAAATTCGGCCATAGACATATTTCATTTTTTTTATTTTGACATTTAAATCCTATGAATAAATCTTATGTGTGTCCTCAATACAGCTGCTGAAAATAGTAAAAAAAAAAAAAAAAAAGTAGTAGTGGCTCATTTTAAACTGAGTGAGAGGCATCTTTTCGTGTGAAGAAGCTTTTTAGAAAATCGTCATAAAAAAATCGATCTGTGCGCAAAAACTGCTAAGTCAATAAAGCTTGAGTTGAATTGAACATGTCGACTTTTTTTTTTTTTTTTTTACTCCAGCTTCCTGCATCCAGCAGCAGCAGCCTGCGGTTTGTTCTACATTCTCCTCTCTTCGGCTTTTATAGCGTGAAATTACCGCAGTGAAGCTGCGCAGTTCACTTTCTAATCCTCCGCCGTCTCATATGTGTTTCTTATGTCGCTGTCAATAGCCATAGAGAGAAATATAATTCTCTCTTCTGGGACGCTGAAGGAAATGGCAGGCATTATTGATTCCCTGCGCAGTGTCAGGTAACTACTGGGTGAGTTTAGGGCCGTGCGAGGCAGCCATGTGTAGTGGAATATAACACATAAGAGGTGAGTAAACCAGCTGAGCATGAGCAGTTAAAGTTTAAAAATACACATGTATAAAATGATGATTTTGAATATTCTTAAGGACTTCTAAACTTAGCTCACTCTGACTGTGAAATATGTAAAAATGTCTCACGTTGATGCCTCAAAAAGTCACACAAACCCTCCACTAATCACAATAATGACTCATAATCTTTATGTGGCCACTACATCCTTGCTAAAGTAGAGTAAATCATGAAGGGCTGAGTGAAATGCAAACAGATGGAAGGCTGGTTCTGTCCTCCACAAAGGTGAGAGGGAGAGAAAAAAGAGAGGGGAGACGGAGGGAGGGAAGGAGGGAAGGGGTGAGGGAGGGAGAGAGGGAGGGAGGGAGGGAGGCTTGGGCACAAATCAATTCACCTGAGAGACGCATTATTGTCTTCGGTTTCAGGCGAGGAGGAGCTGAACGCTATGAAAAATTAAAAGGATGCCAGTTAGTTTAAAGGATCGAGCCAGACAACTCCACAGCGCTCGAGGGCGCGTGCACACACACACACACACACACACACACACACTGAACAAACTGAAAAAAAAAGTCTTATATTGCTGAAATTTAATGTTCTTGTTAGTAATCCATGTTTTGGGACTTATTTTAGGTTGAGTTGGTGTTTAAAATAACTGATCAGCCTGTGTAGAAGTCTCCTACGTTCAGGTACACACATACACTCAGCTGAACACACTGTATGACACAAGGCCCCGATGACAACATTTGCAGCTTACTCTGACTCAGGTGTATAACATATGAATTTACTTGAGCTTTCATGTTAAAAAACAAAGTAAAAACAATGTTTTTTTCATGGGGAATATTAGCTAGAAATGTTACAATGGCACACCTCACCACACTTGCTGGGAACCACAGATCTAATGACAGGGAACCACTTTTGTGTTTGCATGCAAGTGCGTGTTTCTGCCGCCTACTCTTTTGTTCAACCGTCAAACTTTTTTTTTTTTTTTTTTTTTTTTTGCACAATATAGCGGAGCGAGGAGCCATTTTGTGCCATTCTTTTGAGATGCTGGCATTGTTTTCCTATTCTCTTCCAGCTGGTCTTTTGTTGCAAGTGTCACCCTCTGCGTGACAGCGGCCTAAAAAAAAAAAGAAAAAAAAGAGACAAAGGCAGAATGTAATTTCTCTCATTTCTTTTCTGATCGCAACATTTAATCTCGCATAAGTTGCAGACAATCACCTCGGCCTCTCCGTCGCTCCAGACTCCTGCGCCAACCTGTCTCCTGTCTAGTATTAATAGGGTCACTCACTGTCTTCGTGTGCTAGCCAGCCACTGTGTCTGTGGTCCAGAGCCAGCCAAGCAGCCATATCATTTACACTTCTCCATTTTCATTGTTGATATTTACTTCTGCAATTATCTCTCCACTTCACCCTCGGCTGAAGATGATATGCTGAAGTTAACGCTGCTGCTTCCCTCCTTCAGTCTCCTGTTGCTCACACATAAACACACTGACAGAGGGTCTAACCGACAGATGCACGTACACATGAAAAAAGAAAGAGATTAATATAGTATCGTGGGTGGTTTCATCCTGTGTAAGCGTTTAAATTTGGCAATCAAACCCCCCAACCCCAAGCAAGTGTTCAAGCAACATCCCTGGAAAACAGTGTTAGCACAGGTGATGATTCATAATCAGAAGTAATAAGAAATGTTTTATTTATTTTTTATCAGTTCACCTACATTTTATTCTCTCCTTTTTGCCGCTCAAGTGTGTGGCCGATCACTACCCAAGAAGCCATGGAGGCCTCACAGGACCTAAGCGAACAGATGGTGAGTTAAACGCTACTGTATGCATGCAAGTGTGTGTGTGTGTGTGTGTGTGTGTGGGTGAGAGAGAGTATACCTTGTATCGACCACACAAGTCTGAGGTATGGGTGCATTGGAGAGATGTGTGTGTGCACTAACACACAGCAGATGTGGTTCAGTGAGCGTACAGTAACCATATGGCAGCAGTCAGAGTGAATGAGACTTCATTAGAAACAATGCTGGGCATCAATTTAGGAACTGTGTGTGTGTCTGTATGTTGTGAGCACAGGTGCGCATGTAATACAAATGAATCCAAGGTTAACTTCATTAAAAAAAGTAGGTCTTTTTTTTTTTTTTTTTTTTAATCTCTACCCTATCTTTTCGACCTCAAACACACGCACACACACACACACACACACACACACACACACCATGCCTTGAGGGTTTGTTAGTCTCTCAGCACGGCAGGCCGTCTCTGCGTCACGTCAGCGCAGCGTCCCAGTTCTGCTTGTTTAAAGATCAGGCCGTATTGTTGGGAAAATGATTTTGGCGGTGAGCGAGGTCCACTCGCATTTCAAAGTCGTTAGTCAGCCACCAGAACAGGTGTAATTTCATCTCCTCCTCCTCCTCCATCAAGCTTGGTTCTCTCTCCCTCACTCTCCCTCTGACCTGCCAGCCTCCACAGTAATAATAGCGCAAAGTGGGACAGAGCACATGAACTATGTTGTTTTTCCCCTACTTTTTGTGTTGCTCTGTCAGACTCGCCCTGGGTTTAGATTACGGGCTGACCCCAGCGGAGTACTGTCACTCACATATACAGTACACACACACACACACACAACAAAAACACACACATGGAAAAAGAGGAAGAAGGGAAGAAAGAAAGACCAAGAGAGGAGCATCCATCTTGTCTTGCTGCCATCCAAATATCAAATATTGATGTTCATATTCCACAATTACTTCACCTGCTTTAAATAGGGCAGTGATATCATTTATAATGTGAATTTGAGCTGCGGCTCAAAGGCATTGATTAATTGTTCAGGTTGGAAATGGGACCTCAGAGCAAGGACAGAGATTTTAATCATATCACATAGAGATAATAGGATTATACGGGCTGAGGTTTATGACTTCTGGAAATGTTTGGTCTTTCCCTTTTTGGCTGGAAGTAGTCAAGTTCACTTCATGAAGCTGAATCAAAATAGTTTTGTTGTTTTGTATCTATTTTTGAGTCAGTATCACTGATGTGATGAAATTTGGGGAATACAGTGTATGATGTACATTCAGTTTTTTAGGTACACATAGCTAAAATGAATTCAGTATGGAAAAACAGCCCGGCAATACATCCTATAGTGTGTTTTAATGTTTTAGAGAGGTGTTGATTCAAGTTTAAGGTCACGTTGGAAGTTGTAGCTTGTGGTGATGTTGGATTATATTGTATTATACTGAGATGTGTTAGTCAACCCTCGCTGATAACAATAGAGAGGACAAAGTGTGATTGTGTGTAAATGGCTGCAGGGCACGGTGATGTGGAACACAAGAAAATGTCATTGTTAAAAGTGAAAACGTTGGCCCGAGCAGAAACTGCCTCTTAACTGCCATGTAGGGCTGCTAAGCAATGCTTATTTTCAGTCTTGATTCATCTGTTGATTATTTTCTTTCACACTTTCACAAAGCCCAAGCCGACATATCCAAATGTCTTGTTTTGTCCCACTAAACATCCAAAACCTAAAGATATTAATTTAATATCAAAGAAGATGAAGAAAACAGAAAGAGAAAACAATTGAGAAGGCGAAGCCAATGAACATTTGGCATTTCTGCTTAAAAGCAGACTTAAATCGATTAACCATTCATAGTTGAAAAAAGAGTTAAGGCAATAAATTTTACAGTCCATCGACTGATCGATTAATCATTTCAGCTCTACTTTAACTCCTCTAATGCAGCCTATGAGAACCAAGTCCAAGCTGATATTTATACCATACAACAATAAGTAATATATTCGTATGTGTATATGCTCTGTTACGAGGTTTGCCATCTTACTAGCTGTCATTTTAATTTCAGTTTTGTGCTTATTGTCTCATTTTGATAACGATAACTAATTCCGAGTACGAATGACAGCTTTCACAAATTCAATTTCCCTTCAGTTGAAAATGGAGCTTTTAATTTGTTAAATTGGTTTGATTATTGTAATTAATTTTTTCTCTCTCTCTTGTTTAATATTTAAACTGAAAGTGGCTAATTCTTTCCCCCGCACTGCTTCATTGAAACAGGCGCGGCTCGGGTGACTAACCAAACAGCGCAGACCTCACACACAAAGTTTCGGGGAGTTGTCTGTTGATACCTGATACCCCCCCCCCTCCCCTCTACCCTTTAAAGTCCCCCCCCCCTCTATCCCTCCCTTTTCCCACCACATCCATCGCACGTCATCTGGGTTATGGTCAGGCGTCCTCTCTGGCCGCCTGCCTGCCGAGGGCCAGCCTGCCGTCTGGGGTCCTCAGGGAGCCCTGGAAGGAGCCTGAGGCAGGGCCAACAGTGGTTAGCCCCTTAATGCTACTTTTAGCCTGTTTAAGTGTCTCACTCCACCTGTTGTCACATACTTGTTTAGCTTTGGAGGAAAAGGTGATAACTGTCCGTTTTGTTGTTGTTTTTGAGTGATGCTCTGTAAGATGACGATGAAGGGACAAATCAAGGATCAAATGTTTTTATTATTACTTTAATAAATTTGCATAAGTAGATATTTAGGGCCGGCGTGAGTCCTCCACACATAGCCCCTGGATGGCTCTTGATCCGACAGAGCCCTGACTAAAGTCTGTTGGCTAGTGGAGGAGGCGTTGAGAGACGGGGTGAGCGGCGGTGTTTGTTGACCTCGGGGAGCCTTGCAGGATTTAAATGTATGGCCACCAGAAGAAAAAAGTGAGAGAGATGAAGGAGGAGGAAAGGGGGATGAAAAAAGAGGGGAAAAAAGGTTCTTTTAGCTGTAGCCTTTTCCTCTGGTGCGCTGGGAGAGGCCCTGAATATGGCAGCTGTCCCAGTCTGTGTGTGTGTGTGTGTGCGTGTGTGTGTGTGTGTGTGTGAGACAGAAAGACGGAGAGAGACCAACTTAGAGGAGGAAAGGGGTCAGGTTGCACCCCTCTTTCACCCCTACAACCCCATACAGACACATTCACACAAACTTACATGCAGCAGCAGTAGCTAAATACGAGCACGGCCCAACCCTGATTGCCAAGATTGCATTGGCGTCATAGACAGTCGTTTCAAAATCTGCCCGGCGACAAGGCATGTGGACAGATCACAGGAGTGTGGAGTGTAACAGCTACCCCCTGGCATCCCTCTAGTAGGCTGGCATCCTAGTTGTGGCACCGAGGTGCACTTCAATTTCAGCTTAGTGTACAGTGATTCTTGTAAGATTTATGTTTAGTTGACAGCTGAGTGTTGCTGAGAGTCTGCTGCTCAGACTTCTGGTCACCTCGGTCTGAGCTGTGCAGCCCGAGGGAGGAAAATATGAAGGATACATAAAAGTCATTATGGTTGATTGAATAATGGTTGATAACTATGACAAAGGAGGAGACGAAATCAAAGAGAAACAAGTTAGAAGATAAGAACACTGTAGATCATCGTCAAGAAGATGTTGAAGTTTATACGTTAAACAAATAGTTTCATGATATTTTACGAGATGTTTTTATCTCTATAGACAGCTGTTTATATCACACAGATCTTATGCTTATTAATAGTGTCTGTAATGACTGATCAAGGCAGAATGAGCTGTCACTTGGAGACTCCCTAAAATCAGTGAATCAAAAAATAAAAACAATGCTGATTTCGTTCCATGGAGCCGACGTGAAACTATTTTTGTTCAGTAAATTTCTGCTGTCAGTCAGCCTGGTAAGGACAGGACAGCTGTTTCTGAGAGAGACAGAGACAGAGACGGCCGAACAAAAGTCCAAGTTGGTGTGGACTGAATGGACGGAGCGCTTCAGTAGCGTTTACACAGTGTTTCACTTTTCACGTTTCACTTTTGATGTGGACTCCTAGTTAGATAAGACGATCAATACCACTCTTGTTTGTCAGGTAAATTTACAGCTTCAGACAGCGGCTGATTAGCTTAGCTTAGCATAAAGACTACGCAATACAAGGTACCCTGGCTCCATCCAAAGCTAGTAAAATCAACCAAACACAACCAGAAATAGTCCAGCATATAAAACTGCAACTTGACGTTTTTCCACTTCATTTTTTACACAGATAAAACAAATGAATGTCAATTTGTGAGTGTTATAGGTCTTTGTAGGCAGATTTGCTACCTACAAGCCAGGCTAGCTAAGCTAAGATAACCGGCATCTGGCTGTACTTAACAGACACCAGTATTGATCTTCTCATCAAATTCTTTTGCTAACTTTTTGTTCGTCTCAAGAACTATGCTGACTTTTGGAAACTTTTTGGAAAATCAGCCCGAGTAAATACTGCAGATAAAGAATCCTACTTTTATGACTTCTGCAGCCTCTTTGTTTTGACATCACTTTTATTTAAGACGCTTGAAACAACCAAACGTCTGTCTTTCACCAAAACCTACTCAGTTCAGTTAATTTATAACTCGTATATAAGAGAGTTGAGCATCTGGCCGGCCAGGGAAAGCCAGCTAGGTGTGAGGTGAGCAGGTCACAGACAGACTGTGAGCCAGTCACAGTCCGACAGAGTCAAACCCCCCAAACAGACTGGAGAATCAATCTAGAAACCCAGAGCAACCGGCGTGGGCTTTCTAGAGGAACGCACCAGACAGGAAACCACATGATATGTGTGCTTGAGTGTCTGCTGTGCGTGTCTGTGTGAGAGTATGTGTGTGTAGGTGTTTCTTTCTCTGTTATACACATATACTTTCTGTGGTGTGGGATGGCTGAGGTCATCTGAGTGGAGACGGTCTCATATTGTGACCGTGCTTGTTTAATGGAAGTCAATCAGGGCACAATTTTTCCAGCCAAGATTCCTCGTTTTATTGATTACTCAGAGTTTTCAAGGAAAATCGCTTTATTGCCAGATGTTGTATTTCTCTCTACTGAGTTGATTGTTGAAGAAACTATACCAGAAACAACAGTGAATTCTTCCAAACTCTAAAAATTACATTACATGCACAGAAGTCTTTGGTAAAGCACTAAAACATTTCATTCTTTGTTCCCAGCAACTTCCATAAATAGAGCCCGTGATAGCACAGCCCACCGTTTGTTCGGCCTGGTCTTCTGGCCAAACGCTCATCTGCCACTGGTTACAAAAAAAGGAGCATATTTCCTCATTTTGCTGGGAAGGAAATGAAATTGCAACAATTGTGCTTTGGTTACGGAGGAACCTGCCTGCCCTGCCTGCCGCGAGAACTTCCTCTGCTTCTCTGCTGGGAGATTGTATTTCTCTGTCTGCAACGTAGAATCAGAGAGGTAGCTCAGGGGTCGCAGAGGCCAGATGGGCTGTGACCTGGGTCTCTGTGCTGATGGTTATTTTCATTATCGATGAATCCATTCTTTAATTTTTTCTGCCTTAGATTATAGAACATTGCTGATCATTGTCATCAGTGTATTCTTGCGGCATATATATTTAATTCCTGGCTGAAAACCTTTGAGATTATAATGAAAAGTTAGAAGTTAAAGTCTGTTTTGTCCAAGCATCAGTGAGCATCATATTCCGTTCTCACTGATATTAAACATATAAAAGAAGCAAATTTTCATACTTGAGAGGCTGAAACCAAAAAATGTTTGTCATTTGTGCTTGATGAACAAATAAAGTAACATAAATGACTATTTTTGTAATTTAGCGCCCCCAGTTTCAGAGTGCAATACCATTGTCGTAAATATGGACAGCTGTGCGCGTGCATTTGTTATGATCTAAAACTGGTTGACCACTTTGCTAACAGCCAAACATAAAGCTATTGCAACAACACAATATTACTTACTAATCCAACAGCAAGAAACCCAGCTCGGCGTCCTTGTGCCTTTCAGCCTCTTATTTCACAAAGCTCTCACCAACGACCAAAAGCTATTTCCAGATTTACTCTTGTTCGGCGGCTTCTTGCTCTGTCACTCTTTCATTTTTCTGTTCTTAGCTTCCTCTGCCAATGTGTTCTTTAATCACCAGCTCCGCTCCCCATCAGTATTCCCCCACACCCCGTACCTGAAAGCCTCTTTTTCCCGGTGGTCCAAAAACGCCTGTGGTACAAACACTAACACTTCCCTGGTGCTCTGAGCTCACAGTCCGGGCAGCTTGGCTAACAAACTGAGCTAACAGCAGCTATAGTTTGCAGAAATTTACTTTACTGTCCATCGGAAAACCAGAATTTTTTCCCCCATAAAATATGATCTTGTCTCACCAAAATCAGTGAAATAGTTGGTGGTGTGCGACCTAATGTCGTAAAGCGTTACGTACTACTCATGGGTGATCGTACATAGACCACAAAAATACATAGTGTGAGAACAGGCATACAGAATGGGGCTTTAATGTTTAATAGATTATCAGAATTTTCACTTACTAATTTTTAAGCACTACTCCAGACCTACATTAACTGTCTTGATTGTCTTGATACTTGCCAGGTATCTGAATAACGTGAACCCTAAACCCTTTTTTGTAGTCATATCATCAGTATTTAGTATTAGCATTAACGTGTAGTAGTACAGAACAACCAAAACATGCTGCAAGCTTTCCAGTCTCCGTGAGATCATTTCAAAATTTGCATTTTTATGTTAAATTTGTGCCAGATTTATTTATTGATGTATTTAAGATTTCCTGAGGAAACGCATTTGTCAACATCAGTTCGAACTGGATCTATTCAGCATTGATGCCCACATTGATGACACATTTTACCCTCCCTGTCCTTGATTCCTCCTGTCTGTCTGTCTGTCTGTCTGTCTGTCTGTCTGTCTGTCCTTCCTACCTTGTCTTTCTCCGCAGGCCTCCCCGCCTCTTCGTCTCTCTCTGTGTCTCTCTGACTAGAGTGATGATTCAGGGCCTATTGTGAAGTCAGCAATCCGATACAGAGCCAGCCCGAGAGCAGGGAGCACGGGGGGAGGGAGGGAGCGAGAGAGTAGAGGGGGATGAGAAACAGAAGGGATTATGGGTGTTCTCATAGCCAGGTCCATGCTGTCTGGAGCCCAGGGCGCTTTGGCACCCTTACCTGTCCTCTGCTTTACCTGTTGCTCTCATTCTCTAATTTGGCCTATGGTCTTCTGTGTCTCTTTGTCTTCCTTTATCTTTATCTTTCTCACACCCCCGAGCACTCCACTGTCCCTTTTTTGGACTCCCTGCCCTTCCCTCTTTTCTTTTTCACACTTACGTACATCCTCTTCTCCCGCAATCTGCCTTCCTTCTCCGCGGACATATGGTATTGTGGGTGATTTTATTAGTAAGATAATATGAAGTGTTTCAAGGCCTTGTGTGATGGAACAGCTTGCGACTTTTGAGACATTCAACTCCTGTTCGCTCTCTCCGGCGGCGCAGAGGGCAGCAGTAACCTCTAATAATCGGCTGCATATTGAATCTGAGAGCAGATGGCATGTGTGTGTGTGTGAGAGAGCATACCTATCTGTCTGCTGAACGTCTTTTTTTTTTTTGAAGGATATCTACCTTATGTTGTACCTCTCACATGCACACACAGTGATGTCATGAGCAGCATTATTTAACAGGCAGCTGGGAGGCCATTCATCATTTAATTAAAAGCGTCTGAAAGGGATCTGAGGCCTAATGAGATTAGCTTTAATTATTGATGCTGCTGCTGCTGCTGCTGCCACAGACACGCACTTACACACACAGACTCACACACACACACACACACACACACACACGAGTTATGACCACCGCGGACACTCGGACTCTCTTTGAATTAGACTCTCAGTCTTAACACACACAAGCACTTTTTTGCTTTTCAGTTCTTTGCTCTCTTACCTGATCTTTCCCCCCCAAAACACACACACACACACACACACACACACACACACACACACACCTCATTGATTTTGCTTCACGGTGGGATGTGGAGGTGCTCAGGGGGGGTGGGTTAGTGGATTCGGAGAGGGGAAGGCTTGCGGTGTGGGGACCGAGCAGGGGGTGCGGTAGCTGCGGTTGGGTTGGGGATGAGGAAGGGTGGGGGGGGGTGGTGGTGTTGTGTTTCTTCAAGTCTCACACAGCAGCAGAGAGGAACTCTTACTGTTCCAGTCCACTCTCTCAGTCGAAGTTGAATTCTGCTAGAAAACATGGAGTCCATATAAAGACCAGTGGATGAAAAAAACAAAAACATGCTCTCTAACATGTTAGTTAACACTTTAACAACCTTTCCCCCATTTTTATTCTCCCTCATCTTATGCAACACTTTCTAACAGTGTCATATATGATTGTCCCAGCTCTTTGGTGTTTTATGGCTGCACCATTTCATAATTCTATGAAATGGAAATATGCTGTTGTCATTTTATCTTCACATTTGGTTTATTCCCAAACGTCAGCTACACTATAATGTATAAAGATCCCTGAGTCTGACCAATGTTTGGCTGCACAGCGTGAGTTTGTGATGACTGACCCACCTGCGAGCCGCTGCTTGTTGTACTGTCTTCTTCTTCTATGTTTCTAAATCTAGCCATGGTGTAGTTTCAGAGTGATGACATACAGTATCTGTAATATTATATCCTACATACCGCATGGAGCTGCGAGTCATGTATTGAGATCAATTATTTAAGGCTGCTGATTTTCAGTTAATTGATTATTAATCATTTTATTTATAAAATGTTAGAGATACATGTTAATGATCAATCAACTCATCATTTTTCTCACTACACTTAATTCCTTCAGTTCTCTGCAGTTATCTGCCCCAGTGCCTGACGTATTGTACCTCTTAGACATTTCATATTGAGTTGTGTGTTCTTGCCACTGAGTAGATTGATGGTCAGAGTGTGTGTGTGTGTGTGTGTGTCTGGTCAGCCATGCACTGGTTTAGGTTTCTCCCAGTTGTTTTTTTAATCACTCTCATCAGATTAGCTGAGCAGGGGCAGTCGAGGCCAAACGCTTCACAATTAACAGCGCAGAACCGGCCCACACACACACACACACACACACACACACACACACACACACACACACACACACACACACACACACACATCCATCAGTGACTTTTCATTTGTCTCCATTGAGTAAAGCTGCATTAAATCATGTCTGTGATCCCCTCACTCTCTGAGACAATGAGGAGCCAATTTAAATGGCAGATATGAAGACCACCAGGACGGCGAGGAGGATGGAGAGCAGCCTTAGTCACTGTTCTCCTCCACTGCTCTTCCTCCCCAAACATATGTATTCACTACAAGTTGATTAAATAAAATAATCTTTGGGAATCTAAAATTAGTACGCCGCACTGACCACACTTGCAGCTTTGTTTGTCCACAGTTACACAAAACACAAGACAGTATTTTTACGTTTCACCCAGCAGGAATTTCTTGCTTACTTAAAGTCTGTGATTTGTTACTTTGTAGTCAAAAGAAATCCATCTATTAATCGGGAACACGTGATACTGTGAAAGTGGAATTTCAACCAAGAAACATTAGTACCAAGCTAGCAAGAGATATGCACGGCATTGGCTCACGTTTGCGGCCCATGATCAGTCTATTGTTAAGAATGCGATCGACACAGGAAGATCTAATCTGGCTTTTATTTTCCACCTTTTTTCTATTATTTTTTTCACATTTTTGTTTAAAGAATGACTCTTGATTGACCGATCGATTAATTAACATATCGTTTTATCCCCAGTTACATAACTTTGTATCATAATAATGACTATCTGTGTGGTGAAAACACCAAAAACACATTCACTATGACTGAAAACGCTGTCCAGCTTCATCATATTTGTCAAAAAATATATTAAAATCCACTTAATCTGGTTGTTTGAAGACATTTCGAATCAAGCCTTTCTGCACTTTAAATGCACAGAAATGTATGGATTGCAGCTTTAAAGTGTAAAGTGGTAGTCTATGCTACAAATCAGTGATGTGTATTTATTTCAGTTATCTGTGCAGTCATGAAAAATCTCTTTACATCACATGCTGTGTGAGCACGTTAAATTCACTGTAACTCCTTTCTGTGTCTTGAATGGCATAACTTCTCAGGTGCTGTATAGCTTGGAGCGATCATGCTGCGTGTTGTTCTCTCATTTCTCAGATTGTTCGTATTGTCTTGGAGGGGGGGTTCAATGAAGAGGCCAGTGTAGCTCTATTTTTGTCTTTTTTTTCTCTCCCTGGGCGATTCAAAGATAAATGGTCAGAGACATGTGATACTTTAGGCGCAGAAACTGTGTGCGAATATACTTCCATTTCTGGGTCCTTCACATTGTGAGCAACACCAGGCAGCTCTTGGCAAATTCAGGTGAGCGTAGGCAGGTAAAGAGAGGTACACCTAGTCGGAGAGAGAGAGAGAGAGAGAGAGAGAGATGTTTTTGGAGAGTACCTTTTTACCCAAACACCTCCTCCTCCTCCTCCCCCCTGCTCCACAGACTCACCCTGTTCTTCCCTTTCACTCCCTCACTTCTTTTTTTCTTTTATAGCTTCCTACTACATCTGAAAAAGGGGCATTTTTGGAGGCATAAAGAGAGGGATAGTTTTACACCTCCCCAGGCTTGGGGAACTGGGGGTTGTAGGAGGAGTGGTGGAGGTTGGGAGGGAGGGAGGAGGCTCAGCACAATGTATTTTACATGAAAGGAGGGGGATAGAGTTACCACACCGATAACCACTCATACAAATGGGGAGAGCTTTGAGCAGGGGACAGGTAAACGTGTAAGACTCGGTGTGTGTGTGTGTGTCAGTGTGTGTGTGTGGTGTGTGTGTGAGAGAGAGAGAGAGAGAGAGAGAGAGAGAATGTGGAGGATAGATAGAGATGGAGGTTGTGTTTGTGTGGTGAGTAACATCCTTCACGAGTGTGTTTTGTGGTCAACACACACCAGCCAATGTCAGAGAGGGATGGCTGAATGATCACGTTGCACAGGTGTGTGCGTGCGTGTGTTTATACATGTGTGAAAGACTTGAACCCTGTTAGCAGAGTGAGAAGATTGACACCACGTCTCACGTCTGTACGATAAATATGAAGCCACAGCCAGCAGCGGGTTAGCTTAGCTTAGCACAAAGGCTGGATACAGGGAGAAACCACTTTGGTTTGGAGCTGCTACTATGTGGATTTTGTTCACTTTGAACACAGCCAGGCTAGCTGTCCCCCCCTGTTTCCAGTCTTTAAGCTAAGCTAAGATAACCAAGCTTACCTAAGCTAGACTTTAGCTTCATATGTATTGTACAAACAAGGCAGTATTTGGATCTTTTCATCTAACTCTCATTAAGAATGTAAATTAGCAAAAAGAAATTGCATTTTAATGAATTAATTACATTGATTTATTATAAAACATACATGTGAAGTGATAAAAATGCACTCTCTAGAGAGAAAATTCAAAAATAGGCCGAACTAAGAAACAAAATCTCGCTTCAAAATAAAGAACAACAACAAGTCAAAGTGATGAAGAGGAGCAGAGTCTGTCCCTGTCTGTCTTACTGTCTGCTGAGTGGAAGATAAACTGCTGTTGTTCCACTTGAAGAACAAAGTTACTCTCGAGGGCCTCTTTAAAAGGGAGCGAGGCACCTTCACCAGACACTTTTAAAACAGTACTAAAGTCAACAAAAACCAAAGCCAGGCCTGTCATTTAGCTGTCTAATATACTACTCGCTTCCTTTGCTCACTTCACTGCTCTGATGTGCCCATGCCATGCTACTGTTTTGTTTTGTTTTGGGTTTTTTCTGCCTTTTTCTCTTTTTTTGGGGGGGGGGGGTTATTTCATCAGGCGTGTTTTGGGACACCTCCCCTGCTGCCTTCTCCACTTGCTGTGGAAATATTTCGTCGGGGATGTTTTCGGACGGCCCCCTCCTGATGGGGTCCTGCCTGGCTAATAATAAAGTGCTTGAGTTGTCAAGCACTTCGGCAACACCCTAATCTGTTCTGACAGCTAGTCCTCCACATACGCTCTCAAACGTCCAGCACACGCACACATGAGTGCGTGTCGGCATGCGTGTTTCAACAGACGTTCGCACTGATGTGCGCACACAGGTCCACGGACAGTCTATCAATCAAGGTGTTTATTAGGGTTGGGGGGATAAATGCTGTGGGACAGGGCCCGCATGCTGTCACCATAGTGACCGAGCTAAAGGTGGCTGGTGCACATTTGGAGACAGTGGCTCTGTTCCAAATTGGTCTCCAGGCCTGTATACATTCAGCACTCTTCTCAGCTGTTTTATGTTGCCTCATAGATGTACAGTAATGTCCAAAGTTGTTAAAGGGTCACTTCACCCTCACTTGAACGATGCATAAATATACCAATCAAATTACGTAAAGTTAATTTACACTTTAGGATATTTAGTGTATTTTAAAGGTCCAGTGTCTAAGATTTAAGTGGCTCTATTCACAGAACATCAGGAATTGGAGGATGCATAACTATGTTTTCATCAGTGTACAATCATCTGGAAATAAGAATTGTTATATTTTTGTTACCTTAGAATGAACCCTGGTCCTCTTCCACAGCGTCCGCCATGTTGTATTTCTACAGTAGC
The DNA here is from genome assembly GCA_946959425.1 of Argyrosomus regius. Taxonomy (NCBI): domain Eukaryota; kingdom Metazoa; phylum Chordata; class Actinopteri; family Sciaenidae; genus Argyrosomus; species Argyrosomus regius. Next base: position 13,380,196 of record OX336901.1, on the reverse strand, counting down.
CCAGGACGCACAAACTAAACACACGCTCTAGATAGGGCCTTTCAAGTTTTTTGTACTTTTTGCAGCCACTGTAGTTTCTAAGTCACAGTCAACTGTAGTTTCTAAGGAAGGAGAAGGGTGAGGCGAGCTGGTTGCAGCCAGCAACTACTACACCACTAGATGCCACTAAATAAGACACATGGGCCCTTTTAAGATGCAGAACTAATGTAAAAAGGAAATGCATATTGTTTTGCAGATTCATGTTTTTCTTTTAGTCCCACTGACACATGACAGTTGCACCATGTATAAATCAGTACAACTCAGTGACATTGCCAAAGCACAAAGCACAAGGTGAATACCAGAGCGGTTACAAAACATAACACTGATGTTTGGAACAGATCCCGTTTGTATGAGATGCATTCTGTCAGGTAACTGTTAGCCCAGTAGCCTGACAAGTTGTATTTTGTAGCATGTTCAAGGTGGGGTAAGGACAGATATCAGACACTAACCATAGATGCAGGGTAAGGTTTTATGGAGCCCCACTGACAAAGATGCTAAAATACATGTGTGAAAGTGAATGATAACTTTGAGATCATTTCTTCCTGGTAACACCAAGACACAGTGAACAGTTTTCATAGGTAGAAGTAATTCCAGTGAAAACTGTTCACGGTGAGGTATGTGGATTATCCAGAGTAACTGGGAAACTTTTTGTAAAGACATGTTTCAAAGCCATGAGCGCCACAACGGAAAACACTGGTATTTTGGACAAGATGGGTCAGAAATTGGTGTGTGTACAGTATGAGTGTGTGTGTGTGTGTGTGTGTTTGGACATGTGCCTGCCCTGATAACACCTTGGTGACCACAGTGAAAGAGTGCCATCTTCAGACCGAGGCAGCCGTGGTGTGGAGTCCACCACACCCCTGCGCTGACCCCTCCGGCTCGGCTACACTTCACATATGACACACACGTGCAGCTTAGTGTGGTTCCAATTAACACAGATTGGTTGTGCGTTCAGGTGGACATGTGAGTCTCTGTGTGGTGTGGGTGAGACGGGGGGAGGGTGGGTGCGTGTGTGGAAGGAGGGGGTCAACTGCACGGTGTGAAGTTTATGGTCTGGCCTGTACTTTCTACAGCAAGAGATTGCCGTTACGTCCACTCCGCGTCTCCATTTACTGCCTTTGCTTCGTGGAAGTAATCAGGCTAGAGCTACCATCAGCAAGATTCACGCCAGCAAAGAGACATACACACGGATGTGTTTATGCCTTTTTGAAATCTTCATTATATTTTCACACACAGGCACGCAGCCTAGTTTCTTTGTGTCTATATTTTAATGGACCCAAACATAAAAGCTATATCTACATTTTAAAAAGTTCTTTGCCTTTTAAGCTTGAGTGAGTCTGTAGTGAGTGACAGCCGAGAGAGAGAGGGAGAGGGAGAGAGAGCGAGAGAGGAGGGGGAGGAGGAGAAGAGAAAAAGAGGGGGAGGAGGCAGAGGAGGAGGGAAACAGGAGGAGTGAAATTTTCCCCATTACTAGAGTCGAGGAAGACAGGCGCTGTGCATGGATTGACCTCACAGACAGAGAGATAAAGAGAGAAAAGTGTAGTTTTTTAAATTGCAGTGTGTGTCTTTTCTCCAGCCGCTACATGTTTGCTCAGAGTGAAAGCGAGAGACTCAAAGAGAAAGAGAAAAAGAATGCATTTTCTCCTGTAGAGCAAAAGCAAGAAAAACGTGACACCTGGAGTACAAAGTGAGAGGCAGGTAGATAGAGACGAGCTGAAGCTGTGCGTCCGCGTTGGTGGAGTGTGTGTGTTCATGTGTGTGTGTGTGTGTGTGCTTCTGTTTGTGTGTGAGACCAGCAAGCCTGTGTGTGAGAGGAAGCTAGTGGATCGTACAGCTCTGTAATGCTTTGTGGAAGTACAGGACTGCTAACTGACCTGATTACACCCTGAGGTAAGAATGCATCTCTAACGCTGACTGAGTGCGTGTGTGTGTGTTTCATGCTTAAACTAATGCTTTAGTTATTTTTATTTATTTGTTTTTTATCAATCAATTGTAGTGTTTTCTGTAATATAAGGATCTTTAATATTCTATTTTGTTAGCCACACTTAATAAATGCCTGCTGCTGTATTTAAAGGAAAGATGAACGTTGCTATTTAATACCTGATATGACATTAATTAATGTCTGAATGGGAGCAATATTCAAAGCAAACTAAGGTTAAAAGGTTATGGTGACAGCACTATGATTGTCTCAGGGTATTACTGAAATGAATGTAAGTTAAATGAATTTACACCGTGAATATGCTGAGTTTATTTCAAAACACGGTACATAAAATCAATAACGAAACAAATACGTCATTTTTCTTTATTCCTTTATTACATGTAAAATGGACAGAGGTTTTTTTTGTGAATTCTCATTAATAAATATTCTTCTAAATATTCAGCATTTGATGTTTGATGTAGGTTTATCTCCTGAAAATCTTCCTCGTTCAAATGAACAATTTGTAGCAACACACAGCCATTCCAAATTATGGCAATTCATTAAAAGTGATATTATTTACATGGATAGTATCTGAAAAAAATGAAATGTGGCTATAAATCAAAATGTTCTTTATACACAAGTGGGAAAAAAATATTTTCTTAAAGTCTTCGTATACCGTGTGTGTGTGTGTGTGTGTGTGTGTGTGCGCGCATGTGGAACTCTATGCACGGTATCAAATGTCCAATTGCAGATGGGTTGGGTTATTACCAGAAACACATAGCGCTATTCTTCTTCGTCCCCCCCCCCTCTCTCTTTTCTCTTCCTGCACAGCGTTTTCACAGTTTGCCAGAAACAATAACACAAACCTTGTTGATGTGCCTTCCCTGTCACGTCGCTGATTCTTGGATGAGCCTGTTAAAAGCAAAATACAGCAGAGATTTAAAAAAAAAAAAAAAAAAAAAATACAAGTAAACAAATTTAGGACCAGAACTAGAACTATTACTGCTTATTTCCGACTCACACACACAATTTTTTAAATTCCCGGGTCAAACCAGGCCTCACGTTATCATCATTACATCCATTAGATGATGAACAGCATTAATAAATGACAACACAAACATAGCAGTGTGTGTGTGTGTAGGGTGTATTGCCTTAAATAAAATCATTGTTATTAGTACTAATTACCTGGGGTACCTGTATTTATCCCTTAGGGAGTCCCCGGGCTGGGGCAGGTTGTGTTCTAGACCGGTCACCCGGCCAACCAGGTCAAAGGTCACCTATTTATGTGGCTCAGATGACACAAATGGGTCCTTCAGGCATCGTGGCCACCAAAGAGTACGCTAAGAGGCCCTTCGTTGTGTTATATTAGAGATGAAATTGGCTGCAAGATGCAGAAAGAGGAAGGATGATGCTGAACATCGTCGCTTTATTGTCGCATGAGTATTTTAATGGGTCTTGAACTGGATCATAAACATTTTGTGTAGTCGATATGATAAGAGACTAAAATTTAAAACGGGTGAATAAAGTTTTAGCACTGAGCAGTAAAGGCAAAATAAATGTTTGGGATTATGTCGAACATGGAGGAAAGTATGTCCGATAGAGAAAAGATAGAAGTAGTGAGAGATGTGAGCGACTCCGAGAGGTCAACGCTCAGAGAAAGTGTGCAGCGGATGAAGCACAATGATAAAAGCTTTCAAGGATCAAAGGCTGCGTGTGCTTGTGTTTTCACAGATCATGTTGAGACAGAAACAGCCAGGGTTGTGTGTTTCCGCGCACACGCGCGCGTGTGTGTGTATGTGTGTGTGTGTGTATATACGCACACATGCGGGCCGTGTGTTCACCCACGTTTGTACGTAGCCCCGCGTGTGCGTTACATGTGGATTGCAGTTTCTCACGGCCATGCTGTTGATGTCGTGACTGACAGCCTTGTTAAATTTCAGTAAAGCATGAAACGTGACATGAAAGTGGCTTGTGTGTGTGTGTGTGTGTGTGTGTGTGTGTGTGTGTGTGTGTGTGTGTGTGTGTGTGTGTGTGTGTGTGTGTGTGTGTGTGCGCGCGCGCGCGAGTGTGTGTGTGTAAAGTGATCCATACGAGGGCACCGGCTAACCTTTGAACCCTGTCTTAAACAGCTAAGTGCTGCTTCTTATTCGCTCTCAGCAGGATCCTCTAATCAGAACCATAACACACACACACACACACACACACACAGAAATGTCCTAGTTCCCAAATACCTGGAGTTTAGTCTCTGCTTGGCCAAGCACTTTCTCTGTATACTTACCTGTGATTGCGATAATGTGCAAATGACTTGAATATATGCTGCCTGGGTGAATTTGACTGTGTGTGTGTGTGCATTTCCATGTGCGGGTGTGTGTTTGGCACCTCGCGCGTGCCCTACACCTCGACACTGTGTTGACACAGTGATTATAGGGCAGCTGGTACACATTGGCCCTCGCTCCGCCCTGCATTTACTGTTGTAATTAGTTCCTGTTCCAAATAAGAGAGAGGAATTTTAATAGAGAACCGCTGGTCTAGCCGTCTAGCTCCGCATACCCTCACACACAGCTACACGCATAAAAACCGGCCTGTGTGTGCTGCGGTGGAAAGACGCTGAGGCTGAGGTGTGTTTTCTTAATTCTTCTTTTTATTTATTTATTTTTTTTCTCTTCAATGATGAAGGAAAAGTTCCAGCACGCCAGTGATTGACATGACCAAATGTCCCACTCCCGCAAAAGTCAAGGTTCGATTTAGTGTCCACGGCGACCCGTTTCAAGGGTGAGGAGTGAGCCCTGTGACCTAACATGACCCCGCCGTGACCTTTCAACTCTTTAAGGGTTGAGAAAGGGGTTTGAGCTCCGGATGGAGCGGGGTCACGGGTGAACAAGGGAAAGTTAATATCTGTCACTTAGATGGCAGTTAGCACTTCTGTCACGGCGGTGGCTACGAATACGGAACACCGGCTCTTGATTTATTTTTATTTCTGCGCTTGAAGAATCAGAAAATTTCAAGTCAGATGCATCCTTTTGCAATTTTCTGTTTACTTTGAGGTGAGTTAACATCGGATTTGAGTTTTATCCCTCATTGAATTTTCTCTTCCTTTCTTAGAAGTGCGGGCGGGAATTTATTTTGTTGTTATTCACAACAGTTTGTGATACTAATATAATTTGTCTGATTCATAAACACTGGTTTATGAGGCTGTTTTATGGCACACTAAACACCGGTTCTTATGAACTGTATGTGTGTAATGTAATGTGTGTTTAGTTAACATTTCCTCTGCTCTGGTCTCTCTGCAGGTGAAGAAATCACACAGTGAATCTCATGTTCCAGACCCTTCGGACGCCAGGTACGCTCACATGTGTCTGTTTGTATAAATATGACAAACAACATTAGCTTTTGCAGATCTCTATGTGTGTGTGTGTGTGTGTGTGTGTGTCTGTGTGTGTTTGTGTTGGTGTACAGTTATGTGTGTGTGTCCTAGTTCTCTGGTCATGGTGCAGAGAGGTGAGGTTTCACTGCAGTTGCGAGCAGTGATGAGGTCATCAACACTTTCCCAAGACCTCAGTGCCCGACACACACACACGCAGAGGAAAAGATATACTGATCCAAATGAAGGCCAATGCTGCACACACACAGTAATTTATTTAGAGCTGAAACTGCTGGCTGTTTTAATAATCGATTAACAGTCTCAGTCATATTTCAAGCAAAAATGCCAAATATTCTCTGGTTCCAGCTTCTCAAATGAGAAGATTTGTTGCTTTTCTTTGTCATATATCACCATAAACTGCATATTTTTGGGTTTTGGACTTCTGTTCGGAGAAAACAAGCCTCATAAAGACGTCATCTGATGGACGTTTTTCACTATTTTCTGACATGTCAAACACTAAAAGATAATAGATTATTTGAGAAAATAGTAGCAGGTAAACCAATAATGTAAATAATCCTCAGTTGCTGGCCCTAAAGCTATTTTATTTTACAGAATACACCGTACACTGCGCATTGCAGCGAGATGCAGCATATTTTTTCAATGACCAGACATAATGTGAAAACCAGAAAAGAGTTTATGAAACACCAACTCTTGCCATCGCCTCCCGAGAGGAGCGAAAGAGAGAAAAAAAAAGACGGGACAAGGAGGGGAGACAGAATCATTTCCTGCTGTTGAGAGACAAAAGAAAAAAGGATGGATGAAGAGTGTTGAAGCACACAAGAGGGAAAGAAAAAGCAAGCGAAAAGTGGAAAAGCACCATAATCTGTGAAAGTTCTTAGCTGTTATTACCATGTGTAGCAAGAGATATTTTAGGCTTTTGTTTGAAGTTAGGGCTTGGCTCAATATCTCGTCCACCATTAAGCATTGTTGATGTTAAAACAGTGATCAGTGTTTTCAGTTCAAAATTTACAGGAGAGCAGAATGAATGTTTAGCTGTAAATACGAAAAAAAGAGTTGGCATAGAGAGAGTTGATTTAGTGTGTTTATCTTTCGTTAGTGCTCTCTTTTGCACCCTTAAGGTGTGTCTTTCTCCTCCGCTGAAAGCTATATGTTTATACCTGTCAGTCTGACTGTGGGTTGCAGTCATGTGTAGCGATGCTATCTGCCCATAGCATTGAGATGGCCTGTTTCCAGACCGCGACACAGATGTATCGTACACACACACACACACACACACACACACACACACACACAAACGAACGTACACACAAAGTGGTAGAAGGGCAGCCCGCATTTGTTTAATTCTCCCTCCATCTCTGCCATTTCTCACTTTGATGTTTCACACAAAAGCACAAGTGTGACCAACCTGCGGGCAGCATGAGTCAGGGCACACACACACACACACATAGATACACACACACAGGTTCATATGAGGTACTGTCCATACACACACACACTGACTCAACATTAAACTATGACTTCCAGCAAAGGACATGTCATAATGTGGGTTTGTGGCAACAGTGATGAAGAGGGCTAAACGAGTGTTTAATTTTTTCTTTTTTTTTTTTTACAGTGTGCATGCATGAAAATTGATTAAAACCACTCACACCTATCACTTGGGATTATGGACCCTAGGGGAGAGTATTTGTTGCCACGGTAACAGCTAATAGGAATCCAAATATACAAACAAACACTGATACTGAATATTAAAGGCAGACTTCTTCTCCACCATATTTAAATATATAGATATGCATCCACTCTGTTCAGGTCTCTATTTACTTCCTCTTCCAACCCTCCACACACACACACATACACACACACCCAAACACACACACACACACACACACACACACACTCTCACTTTACCATTACCACCTTGTGTGCTGGTTCGTCGCAGTCATGCATGTGGAACACATTGTAAAACTAAAGCATGCTGGCAGGCTGTGGGTTTGTGTTGGAGCCCAGAATTACACACACACACACACACCCACACACACACACACATAGAGTATATACACACACACACACACTCTATAAAAGAGCCAGCAGGCCCGCAGACAATGTCTAACGCCTCTGAACACATGCTCATGTAAGCTAACTGGACGAAGAAGCATGAAGTTTATGACTGTATATGTATGTGTATGTGTGTGTGTGTGTGTGTGTGTGTGAGTGTGAGGTTCCTGTGTGGATATACAGTCTGTCATTGAAAGTGTTCAGTGAGATCTTAATGTAATAAATAGAGGTGGGAGATTCCCAGCTGTGAGCGCATATTGCAGTTGATCTGTTATTCATTCAGAAATCGCAGTTCATCTTATTTCCTCCGCCCTCCGTCTCCGTCCCTCCTGTAGGTCTATGGAAATGCAGGACCTAGCCAGTCCTCATAACCGTGTGGGAGGTGGAGATTCGACAGGCTCCAAGCTGGACAAGAACAACCTTGGCAGCCCCTCCATCACCACCAATGGAACGGGAGGTGAGAAGGCAGAACATGTTTTGGTGCAGCAGTAATGAATGAGCAGTTGTGTTCAAAATATATAGTTTTTACCTTCATTTGTTTATCATGTTTTTTGGGCGGCGTTTCTAGAAAGACTACTTAAAGAACTGTGCGCATCCCACTTGAAAGGAATATTTTTGGAAAATGCACTACATTAGGTTATTGTTAGATGAGAAGGTCAGTACCACTTTCATGTCTGCATAATAAACATGAAGCTCCAGCCTGTAGGTGATTACATTAGCTAGTTTAACTAGCTTGGTTAGTTAATAAGTGAGCTTTAAAAGGTGCTGGTAGGTGGATTTTGTTACCTTTGGGCAGAGCCAAAATAGTTTCCAGTCTCTATGCTAAGCTAAGCTAACTAACTGTATCTTCATATTTACTCTACAGACATGGGCAGTATCAATCTTCTCATCTAACTCTCTGCAAGAAAGAAAATGATAAGCATATTTCCAAACTTATTTCAGCCACCAGTAAAAGAGTGAGTGACCTCTTTGAAGTCAGGACAGCTGAGTCGACACCACCATGACACGTCGTCGTAGCACTTATTGCTGTCTCATTACTTAAACTAAATATGAAAACACATAAAGTCTAAGCACCTCGACTGCACATGCTGCTCATTGTTTGTTTGGGAAAGATTACAGTTTTGCTCCAACAGAGACTGAATACGCATATTGTAAATCGCTTTGGGTAAAGAGCAAGTGATGAGTGTAATATAATGTAATGAAATCTATTGCAAAATCATCAGTCAGGAAGATTTTCAACATGCAGAGATAAGTACTTTTTGAGGAATTTATAGAGACGGAAGGAGACGCGCAAACGCACGCAGGCACACACACACTCCACGCTGGCATGAGGACTTGAGTAAACCACTGGAGAATGTGTGTAAACACACGGTGAAGCACTTCTACTCTCCTCCGCTAACCGCTTGGCAAAGTGTGTGTATGCGTGTGTGTGTGTTTGAGTGTATATGTGTGTGTGCAAGCCCACAATCCCACTGGAAACTATTTCCTCTACAAGAGCATTAAAGCATCACCGCTCTCTAAGATGTCAACACCAGTGAGCCCTCTCTTCTCTTTCTTTTTCTTCCCCTTTCTTTCCCTCTGCCCGCCTGTGTTACTCTTCCCTTCTCCTCTTCTTTTTTTTCTTCTTTCACCCTTGATCTCCTGCCCTCTCATTGTCTGTCCCCTGCAATAATTTTTGACAGAGCAGTTTGATGTAATAGCACTGGATGTAAGTGTTTTTGTTGAGGGCGATCCTTTGATCTATTGCTGATTTAACAGGCTATGGAAACCACTTTTAATAGTAATGTAATGGAAAAAGTGAGATGCTGCATTTCAGTCAACTTGATGTGTCAACACACACACACACACACACACACACACACACACACACACAGTCACAGAAATAGCTGTGCTCCGAGAGGACTTAACAGTGAATTCGGACCATATTAGAGCACATTAAATCATTTTTGATGAGCTCACAGTTAATGGTTTAAGCAGACAGAGCCGGGACTACACGCTTACAGCCAAAACAAACTACATACCCAACATTCCCCTCACCTGACATCAGCCAGAACTGGAGCCTGCGGGCCATCTCCATAGCAACTCATTTGTCTTCATTAGGGCTCGTCCGATGGGTTGTATTGCTCCCCGAGGGGATTAATGAAGTTGTTCTGAATTAAATGGAGTTCTCAGATGGTCACTGATGATGAGTTTTAATCATGTTCAGAGAGAAACAAGAAAAGAGAAAACATTGTGAAGGATGTTGAGGTGTGCTTCTCTTTTAAATATTGTTTGGGAAATCCGCTTTTTTACTGTGTTGAAAGTTAGATATAATAATTATTTTATATGTTTACAGTGGATCACATTACTACTTGTGTGAAAGATGTCGCCTGTAGTAAACCACAAATAATCATCACCCATCTCTGCAGTTCTCCTAAGCTGTACAGAGCTTCTTTCAGCTCATTGTTTTGGTTTTATGGCCCAGAACTTTCCTATTTTGAATCACTCTCATCAGCATAGTTTCCAGCCTCAGCATGCAGCTGATTTCAGGGAAAAGGCTCTAAAATCCCACAGTATGCTACCTGCCCTTCTCCAAATGGCAGACGGACAAAGTTGGTGACTACTAATATTTCCCTACTAAGGAGTTGGTGGAGGACAAAACAGAGCAAAAAGGAGAGTGAATATTGGACTAACAGCGATCAGGCGAGCACAAAAATGACATATAATGTTGCTTGTATCCACTGAATGCGAATGTGTAAGGCAACTGTTTCCTGACAAAGTCTGCCATTTCAACTTTGGTAATGATATGCTAACGATATATCAATGATGTGTTTGTGTTTTCATCTGCCTCCAAGTGGTCATAAAGTTTGTTATTGCAGGTTTAAATGTAAAGCACTGCCAAGAGACGGTTAGCTTAGCTTAGCATAAAGACTGGAAACAGTGGGAACAGCTAGCTTGGCTTTGTCCGAAGGTAACAAAATCCACCTACCAGCACCTTTTGAAGCTCACTAATTAACTTGTTCACGTTAGTCCATACAAGTGTTTTGGACAGAGCCAAGCTAAGAGTTAAGCTAGCGTGCTAAGCTGATGTAATCACCTCTAAGGTGGAGCTTCCTTTTTATTACGCAGACATGAAAGTGGTATTGATCTCATCCAATAATAATCTAATTTATTGCGTTTTCCAAAATGGCGAAATATTTTATTCAAGCTGTTTCCTCCTCCCTCCAGTTTTGATGCTAAGCTAAGCTAGCTAAGCTAAACATCTCCTGGCTCCGGCCTCATATTTGCTGTACAGGCATGATAGTGGACTTGACCTTCTCCCCAAAATGTCAAACTATTTCTTTTAAAATACAAAACAGATGTATACTTTTCATAATGATCAACACCATGTCCCATATGCCTGAGACTGGCATCTGGTTCTCAGTGCGTCGTATCCTCACCACCTTCCCACCTTGCACCCTTTTAGGTGAAAACATGACAGTTCTAAACACGGCTGATTGGCTGTTGGGCTGCAGCAGCCCGCCCCCTGCTCCGGGCTCCAAGGACTATGGTACAGAGGTGCATGTGTGTGAATCCAAGGCCAAGAAGTCATACAGTATTACCTTAACTGCAAAAAAAAAAAAAAGAATGGGTTTCTATAGTTTGGGCTGATCCTAGATCTGAATTTTTTTTTTTTTGTGCCAGAATTGCAGTGATTTTCATTTGCTGTGCAGTGTTCGCTGCTCTTTGGATCCCATTGTGAATTTACCACAGCGTGTGTGGAGTTGTTATATATCTGCAGGGTTCCCACCAGTCAACAAATATTTGGGGAATTTGATGAATTTGTTGGGGAATTAAGCAAAGGGATTTTGTATGATATGATATATATTTTTAAAAGTACTCATTAACCCAAAAATGACATTAAAAACAAACAAACAAAGAGGACTGAAAGCTTTAGATCATGGTGTTTGGACTTGGTTATAGAAAGTCACGTAAAAGCTTATAGTGGGAACCCTGCACACAGCATTTGCTCCCATACTGGAACTGCATGGTAGTTTCCTGCTCTTTTCTTAGTAAGGTTTTCTTTGTGTGTGTGTGTGTGAGTGTGTGCGATGGTACTTCCTTACTGGCCTCCCCTAACACCGATCTTTTTCCGTCTTCCTTAAGTGAAAACAGAGCCTATGAACAACAGCGATACAGTCACTACGACAGGCGACACAGTATTGGACACATACGCAGGCTCAGGTAACACACACACATCTGCTTATAAAAAATGCACTTGTGTACAATTTTCTCATCTAGTGGAAAAAACAAGTTCATTTTCAGATACACGCACACACACACACACACACACACACACATACAAGCGCCATCATCCATTTGAGCTCAGTGGTAGGCCTGCTGAAAGCTTTAATCCCATGAAGCACTGCCTGTCCTTGGATTGCGTCATCAAAGAGCTGGTAGAGGGGTGAGAGAGAGAGGGAGAGACATTTTTACACTTGTCTTTTTAGTTTTTCTTAGATTCACACACGACCCCGTGCTGTAGAATACACACACGCGGATACACAAAACATTAAGCAACACACAGTGAGGGTTTAGAAGCAGCGGGGTGTTTGTCAGTATTGAGCTCTGACATCTCAATGACCACAAACAGACATTGTGTTTTACTATGAGGCCCGCTTTAAGGGTTTCGTGGACTACAGTGCTCTCCAAAGGGGGAGAACTTGGCTCGTCTCCATTCAAAATGCTTCAAATTATGTTTACTGGAACAACTCAAACAAGCCAGAGGCCTTGAGTTGTGCTGTTCAGGAATGGTTTTGTTAAATGTGAGAGGAAACAGAAGATTTGAGTTGACACCATTCATAACCTGTTGTTGCCCTGTTATTCTTGATTATTGTGCTGTTTTAGTGATCACCAGCAGCGGGTACAGCCCACGTTCAGCCCACCAGTACTCCCCTCCCCTCTACCCATCGAAGTAAGTCAGGAGCAGAAGCTGCTTTCTAAGAATCCTTATCTGCTATAGTTTAAACGTACTGCTTAAATTTAATTTTAATGCTAATCTGTCTTGTATCTACCTCGCCTGTCATTGCTCTCCTCTTCCCAGGCCCTACCCTCACATTCTCTCTACACCGGCAGCACCTCCCATGCCGACATACGCCGGTCAACCCCAGTTCAGCAGCATGCAGCAGTCGACCGTCTACACTGCTTACTCCCAGGCAGGACAGCCGTACGGACTGTCCACCTATGGTAACAATGAACACACTGGTTTACTGACGAATAAAAACATTTAAAATACATCAGTGGGAAACTTTAAGAGAAGAGGACATTGTTGGGTGTTTTCTGTGTGATTACAAATGTACAAAACCACAGAATTCAAACTAAGTTGTTACAGGAAAAAGAGAAGAAGTGTACAAATTAGAATTTGATTGGCTGTTGTGATTAGCTATATAATTAGCAAGCAAACAAAACCTGTACTCAGAAGGCCTAAAAGATGTTGTTTTCAGTTCAAACTCACTGAAAACTGACATTGAAAAGCTGTCAAAAAATACTAGTGTTAGAAATTAAATATTTCCACCCTTACAAGCATGACATAGTGAGATCTTTCAAAGCCAAGAGAGTGAGAGTGACATAAATGGAACGCAATGCAAGTAAAGCCAGAATTACACCATGATTTAAACATTGATGATGGTACTTTCAAGGAAATTCTCCTCATGTTCCAGCACAGTTTGCTGATGCAAACTTAAGCAAACATCATATAAAATTCCGTGGCTTATTTTCTTGTCACAGACCTCGGTGTGATGCTGCCAGGCATTAAAACAGAGAGCGGCCTGGCTCAGAGTCAGTCTCCTCTGCAGACAGGCCTCAGCTACAGCCCCGGCTTCACCACCCCTCAGCCCGGACAGACTGCATACTCCCCCTATCAGATGCCAGGTCAGTTCGAAACAAAGGCAGATATCCTCCGTGTTTTATATCCTTGCTGAAAATGGTGACAGAAAAATGATCTTACCTCCCAGTGTGCCGTGACACTGCACGCACGTAAAACGTTCCTGTCTCCAGTTTTGTTCTCTGTGGTCTAATTCCTCTTAATTCTTTGTGTCCCAAGGTTCCAGTTTCACTCCTTCCTCAGGCCTCTACGCCACCAACAACTCAGTGTCCAACCCCGCCAACTACACTGCCACACAGCAGGTACCTCAGTGTCTATGTACTGTGTGTGTGTGTGTGTATGCAGGCTTGTCCTTTAGTTTAAACCTGGATCGCTGGTACAGTCCAGCTGAAAGTTAGCTTACATTTCCCAGGCCAATAAAAAAAAGGCCTTTTCCTAAGGGGGTTCTTGCCAGAGCAGATCAACCATGCTCTATGTTTGCTCTGAGTGGTCAAGTAAATGTCATTTGCCTCATTAAGCCGGCTCAAACTAAAGATGTGGATTTTGTACAGTGCAGTTGCGATAGTGTTTGAGACCAGAAGCGGTTTTACAGTCACGCTCCCACACAACTTTCCCCGTTCAAGAAATAAAATCTAATTACACTGTGACCTTGCAACGGGGACAAACTTAAGAGAGAAACAGACAATTAGTCTTTGTGAAAGAGTGTTTTGTTCTGAATATTTCTCTATGTCCATATGACGAATTGTACTGTGCTAGTAAAATGCTTAAAGGGGGATTTTAATGTCCCACTATGATAGATGTGGCTGTTTACAGGAAGAAAGTCAAGGTTTGGCTTGTGTGGGTGGATTAAGGGGAATATAGTGTGTGTGTTACGTGTGTGTGTGTGTGTGTGTGTGTATGAGTTTAACAGAAAGAGAGAGAGCAAGCAAGAGAGGGTAAAGGGAGAGAGAAGCTGATAGAAAGCAAGCCTGTATGTATGTATGTGTGTGTGAATATACATGCTTGCATACACACATTGCTGACTACACGCCAACTGTATGTGTGTGTGTGTGTGTACGTTCATGTAGTGGTGCTCCACTTTATAAGGACTCGTAGAGATGGATGTAGTGACAGGTTTAGAGAGCTGACTCATAAAAGCGCCCATCTCCACTGCGTCAGTAAAAAGCAGCAACACAAGGCTTTAATTGTTTTGGAGATATAAAATACGGGATCGAGGGAATAAAAGATTAGAGAAATGAGAGGGAAGACTTGTAAAATGTCTTCAAAAGTCACTTTGAACCTTTACAGAAAAGTGAAACATCTCAATTTTCCTGTTTTTTTTTTTTTCTTTCTTTTTGTCTCTGACTCTATGCACTCATAATCCATGTTATTCTTTATCCGTTACGCAGGATTATCCCTCATATACGACGTTTGGCCAAAACCAGTATGCCCAGTATTATTCCGCCTCCACTTACGGGACTTACATGACCTCCAACAGCGTGGATGGCACAGGCTCCACGGCAGCCTACCAGCTGCAAGATCCCGCCCCTGCCATGACCGGACAGGCTGCTGAACTTCACCCAGGTTCGTATTAAAAAAGAAAACACACACCAGTCAGAATGACACAGTCAAACCACCAACACCACCACAGTTCTAACGTCGTAAATATGCAAACTCAGATTCTCCGATTCAGATTCCTCGATACTGGCTCCATAATCTTGTTTCCAGCAGAGAAATACCACACGTTGGGTAACTGAGTTCAAAACTCTCTTTCAGCCATGTTGAAGCACAGGAAGTTAACTTCTGACTGTAGCCATAGTTACCTGGCATCGCGCTCGCTAATTGGAGAATCGGCATTTGTTTACATTAGCCTCAGAGACTTTATTAGAGTAGAGTTGTGTTAAATATTGCACTTTTGTAGACAAGTCAGAGAAAGAAAGAAAAGGCAAAATAGTAAAAAAAAAAAAAAAAAAGGCTCTTGTGCACCCGTATGTTCAGAAATATGGCTCAGTATTCATTTTTTTCTTTGGTTTGTCTTGGCTGTAGTTCAGGGGGCCTGATTAAAGGAGCTTATCATTCTTCCTGTCACTGGCACTTTCCCTCTCACTGCTTTTCTCACTATTTCTTCTTTTTCTCTTGGAGTTACAGTTGGTATCTGTATTTTTTCTGTGTGTGTGTGTGTGTGTGTGTGTGTGTGTGTGTGTGTGTGTCGCTCTCTTTGTGTCTTTATCCAGCCCCTCTCTCGCTCTCTCTCTCTCCCTGATTGAGACATAACAATATGAGAGCCGAAGCTTAGAGTCTGGTTCTAGTTACCACACAGCAGTGGGAGCATATGGCATTAGGAGGGTGTGTGTGTGCACACAAGAGTGTGTGTGCCCCTGAAGAATTTTGTATCTTTTTGCGAGAAGCATCAGATTACTTACTTTTCTAATTTATTGCGCAGGTCCATCTTTTCCCCTCCTCTGTTAAATCTTTACATTGCATATTATCATGAATCAGTCAGGATATCAATGGGACTTTTGTTTAGCTTTCTTTCAGGTAGTCTTTTAAGTTGATCTGTCGTGCCAATTATCTTTGAATTATTAAACCCGACAAGATGGCTTATTACTGTACAGAGTTATTGCTTTTCCTGCGGCATATAGTTAGCAAATATAGTTTGTGATCGCGTGTGCAGTTTAAAGACAGACATTTGATCATTTCTACATTTTAAATGTTTCAAATCTTTAGCCTTGTCTGTGTTTGCATACACTCTTAGGGGACTTTGATACAGTGCAGAGCCCCTCCACGCCCATCAAAGAGCTGGATGACCGAGCCTGCCGGAGTGGGGGGTCCAAGTCCCGGGGCAGGGGCCGCAAGAACAACCCCTCCCCTCCCCCTGATAGTGACCTGGAGGTAAGGGACCAAAAAAACACCCACTGACAGAGTTCTTACAGTACTAACTTAATATTCTGTTCAAATCTCAATGGATATGTGGTATTCCCTTTGATCTTCATCCTCTGTGCTCTGTACTGAAGTCTCAAAATACAGCAGAGGAGAGGCTGATAGAGAGCAAGACCACCCATGTCACTGTCCAGTTGAGCATGAATGCACATATGGGCTAAGAAATAAAGATGGATGTGCCATTTGTAAAAGAGCATCTCTCATTGTCTCACTTTGTTTTTGTTTTTGTTCTCCAGAGGGTGTTTGTGTGGGATCTGGACGAGACAATCATTGTCTTCCATTCTCTGCTCACGGGCTCGTACGCACAGAAATATGGCAAGGTAAGGTCGTCACCCTGTCTCCTCTGTCTAGCCATCCTGTGCTGAGACAACTCAGGACTGATTTTAATTAAATGAAGGGCGGTGAATCTTCACACAAAAATGACCAAAAACAGCCAAACAGTGTTTTTCTTTTTATAAATGACGCATCAATGTGTCAGTGTTACAAGTATTCCTGCAGTGAGTTCTTTGGCCATGGGCTTTCCCTCACAGGCTACCATGCCCTGTGAAAGCTGTTAAAAAGACATATTTTCACCTATTTATGTTTTTTGGTG
The DNA here is from genome assembly GCA_946959425.1 of Argyrosomus regius. Taxonomy (NCBI): domain Eukaryota; kingdom Metazoa; phylum Chordata; class Actinopteri; family Sciaenidae; genus Argyrosomus; species Argyrosomus regius. Next base: position 13,363,452 of record OX336901.1, on the reverse strand, counting down.
CATAGAAAAAATAATTCAATAATTCTCCTAAAAGTTATTATTTCACAAATAGACAGTCAAGATAAGAAGACAGTAAAGGAAACGGATGATATTGATAGAAAAGAATTTTTGGACTACCTTTATCATGAAAGCACAATAATCAGCTGCCTCACCTGAAACCGACAGCCCGACTTTGGATTTGTCTTATCTCTAAATTTGACTTTCATGCAACCTTTTATAAAATGAAATATTAAATATAACACTCGCAATGAGCTTACCATTCAAATAAGCTTCATTTCCCTCAGTATAAACATTACATCAAATACTTCAGGAATGTTATGGTCAATTTATGATGATGACCACATACATAAAAAAACATGAAAGAGTCTTCAAATGTACGACATATAAAGAATACATTTAAAACCCATTAATAATCGTAGTTTAATCATAATTCAACATGTTAATTTTTTACTTGGACTGATGTTTATTCCACTTATTTGGTGGTCTCCCCTTCTCACAGAACATCTACACTGTTTATAGTTCCCTTTATTTTAATAGTTCTTGGCTCTGATCTGAGATCATCATATGTGGCCAAGGCTACAGATTTTTATTGGGTGATGTCGTTTCCTGTGGGCACCGGGGTAGCCGCCACCAGCCTGCCTGCACGGCCTTTTGCATCCCACTCTGCAACCTGCAGAGTCTATTCTGATATTCTTGTTTGGCAGTCAAACAAAAGCTGGCATAGTGCACACACACACACACACACACACACACACACACACCACACACACCACAAACACACCATTCGGAGCCAGCCATAGGAGCCAAGGCGTTTTACAGATAGGGTTTGTGGGCACTGATGTACTTCCTAGTTGCTCTGCAGTCGTGGAATTAAATGTTTGGCAGTTGGGATTTAATGGGTATAAGCAAGACCCTGGTGAGTTGTAAATAGCTGTAAATTGTGTGTGTGAGGGTGAGTGAGGGTGGAGAACACATGCAGCCTTGTAGTTAATTCATCTTGTTTTGCTGCGTTTTATAGGAGATACTCACTGAAGCAAAGAATAATATCACAATTTAAGTCTTGGCTTGAGTAGAGAAAGTTCTGCATTTCTCCCGACGGTCAGTCATATAATTAATGAGATGTTGTCTGTGGCTTAAATTAGATTTCATGTACCCTCTGATAAAATGTCTTGTTTTGTGAAACAAAAGCACAAAAAAAAAAGATAAGATGCACGACTTTAAATAATTGTAAGGGCTTTTTTTTTTCACCTCATTTGCTGCCGCTGACCTCAAGAAATATAGTGGCAGCTGTGTCTGTTCACACCTCGCCCAAAATAGTGTTTACACTGTTGACATAGCAACCACAAGACCCAAGTACCCTTCTCATACGGGCTTAGAGGATATATCTGCTCCAAATGATATTTCACTTTCTGATGAATATACACATCTTTTTCACACAGATGTCACACTCTTCATTTCTCTGTACAGGACAACCTTCAGTGCTCAAATGATAACAGCAGAGGTGGAGAGAGTGGAATTGTATCAGGCTACTCTTGCCAGGCCGAAGTAATATTTTCAGTTCTCTGTGAGTGGTTGAACTTATCTGGCAAAAGATTAAAAAAAAAAAAAAAAAAAAAAAGCCACCTCAGCCTTTCTGGAGCCAGAAGCGCAGCCAAATTGAGCTGCTCAAAGGGAATTTACACATTTCAGCTGCGAATGTTTCAACACACACTGATGTCTGTAGTTCTGCTTTGGCTGGCAGCCAACATAATCATTACCTGAGACAAACTCGAGTGCCTCTTGTCTCTGTGATTGACAGGGAAGCAGAAAGAAATGCAGACAAAATTTCTGCTATCACTATTAGCAGCTATTAAGTTTTGTGGAGCTCCACACATTTACATCTTTCAGCTTCATGGGGTACTGAGGAATGCTGTCCATCTCTCTCTCTCTCTCTCTCTCTCTCTTTCTGTGTCCGTGTGCCTCGCTCGCTCACTTTCACTCTCCTTCCTGTTAGTTTCTTTCTATTCTGGTCGTCTGACGGTGTCAGCGAATCGCGGGGCAAGCTGTCGTCCCTTGCTGACCTATCACAGATGATGGTTTTTGCAGCTGAGCCCCTGGCTGGCAGGGCAGGCTGCGTTCTCCCAAACACTCACACATACACACACACGCGCGCGCGCGCAAACCATTCACATACCACATACACAGCACCACACAGCGTCTCCCTTTGAGGGTAGCTACTCGCTGCAATACACACATGAAGACACATACTCTTCCTCTCACCCCCCCCCCCCACCAAACACCCACCAAGCATGAGGAATGTTGATGGGACGGAACAAGTGCAACCTGTCTGTCAGCATCTGCTGTGATGAGTGGAGCGTACCAACTCTACAAGTGGGGGTCGGAGGCCTGGGGTGTGAATTTAGTGTATATAAAACTTGAAATGCTTTTTTGGGACAGGAGGGATTAATATCTCTCAGATTAAGGCAGTAATTTGTCATAATGATGACGTCATGATCTTTTTTTTCCTTCAGGACCCTCCTATGGCGGTAACGTTGGGTCTGAGGATGGAGGAGATGATCTTCAACTTGGCTGACACGCACTTATTCTTCAATGACCTGGAGGTGAGACACATGCACACAATTTAAAGGGCACGTTAAAGAGCGTGGATTTTTTTTTATATTGCACGTCATTCAAATTTTGCACAAAGCTCAACAATAAGCGCTTAACGTTTGTTGAAGTCAAATACTTTACTGCCCTCTAGTGGTGTGAAGTGATGAAACACAACCACTTACTGTAAGTTATATTCTAATTTTAGTACATGTTTTTGTTCTTATTGTTTATTCTTTAAATAGATGATTACATTTGTACACTGCAAACCAGAATATGTTTATTCTTTCTCTCAACTCTCAACACAGTATATAGTATTATTAATATTATTAATATTATTATTATGGTATAATGATGAAAAAAATGATATACAGTTGTGTATACAGTAAATTGGCTGCATTTATATAGCACTTTTCTAGTCTATAGACGACTCAAAGCATATTACAACACATGCCAACATTTGCTCATTCACACACTGATGGCAGAGGCTATCATGCAAGGTACCAACTGCTCATCGGGAGCAGTTAGTGGTTCAGTGTCTGGCTCACGGACACTTGGACACTTTCTGGGGGAGCGTTCCAGTGTTTTTTAAAGTTACTTATCCATGTATCTTATCTTATTTGTGTGTGTGTGTGTGTGTGTGTGTGTGCAGGAGTGTGATCAGGTACATATTGATGACGTGTCATCAGACGACAATGGCCAGGACTTAAGGTGAGGATTTAACTATTCACATTTTTAAGTACAATGCAACAAAGTAGTTATTGTTTGTGTTTCATAGCCTAATAATTAACAAATTGCATTGCTTGTTTTCTGTTGTTTGGCTCTTCAAAAGTATTCAATTTAAAATCAGAAACATTAAAATGTGCATATTTTTTCTTTGCATTTTAAAAAATTAGTAATGAATTGCATTCTTGCAAATTACATATTGGCAATTATGTTTATAGTACTGATTATTGGAAATAACCATTTGATCTTTTTGTTCTGCCAGAGCAGATTTTTCAAATAAAACATATCATTATTATTGACAGTACTTACAGTTTTGCAACTGATGGCTTCCATGCAGCTGCAACCAGCGCCAACCTGTGCCTGGCTACGGGTGTCCGCGGCGGGGTCGACTGGATGAGGAAACTGGCCTTCCGCTACCGACGAGTCAAAGAGTTGTATAGCACATACAAAAACAATGTGGGGGGTAAGCCAATCTGACGGGAGTTTGACACCAGGGACAGTTAAAGGTCCAGTGTGTAAGATTCAGGGGGCTCTATTTACAGAGTATGGAATATAATATGCTTAACTACGTTTTCATTAGTGTGTAATCACCGGAAACTAAGAATGGTTAATTTTATGTAATCTTAGAATGAGACTTTTATACAGAAGGAGCAGGTCCTCTTCCCCGGAGTCCATCATGTTGAACCACCATGTTTCTACAGTAGCCCAGAACTGACAAACTAAACACTGGCTCTAAGATAGGGTCTTTCAGGTTTTGTGTATGTTTCGTGGCAACCTTAATTTCACCTCCATGCTAGATAGGAGAAGGCGAGGCAAGGGGGTTGCAATCAGCAACTACACTGCTAGATGCCACTAAATCCTACACACTGGTCCTTTAAAGGGGGTGATAGAGAGCGGGAGTTTTTGTTCAGTTGAATCTGAATTGGATCAAAGTTCTGTCTGAGAAGATGCATGTGCCACAGGAATTAGCTTGTCTCATGTTTTCCGTATAGTGTGGACAGAAGCTACAGGTTCTGTTAATGATTTCCTTAAACCTCTCGATGTCATTGCATCAGTTTTCACAGTATAATAGTTGTATAAAGTTTAAAAACAAATCTTTTCTGAAGACATTAAAGTAACTAGACTTCAGTCAGTCTTTATAAAATAGAGAATTGTAAAGCTTAATCTTTTTTGATCAGTGCAGGTTTATGAAAGCAGATATAGTAAGTTTTGCAAATTACAACAAAAGACATTAAACTATAAACACAAATGAATTGTGAGAGAACACCTCATCACAGCTTTTACAGTTTGCAACAGGTAACACCAAATTAAAGCCCCAACCGAGTCCAACCGTATTGGACTTTGTTTATTACTTGCAATTTTGCCTTTACCTTTCATGCTTTTTTACCCTTGTGTGTGTGTGTGTGTGTGTTTGTGTGTGTGTGAGATGCCTGATGCTGAAGGTTTCATAAAGTCATGCTGTGTTTTAGGTCTGCTGGGTCCTGCTAAAAGAGACGCGTGGCTGCAGCTCAGAGCAGAGGTGGAAGCTCTGACTGACTCCTGGCTCACCCACGCACTCAAGTCCCTGTCCATCATCAGCTCCAGGTGCCACTTTATATATTTAATCTCTCCGTCGATTAATCAAGCCCAGATATAGAGCATGTGAACTATTCAGAACATTAATAACGTGCGCTCTCTCTCCGTCTGTGTCCCGCAGGAGTAACTGTGTAAATGTGTTGGTGACCACGACGCAGCTCATACCAGCGCTGGCTAAAGTTCTCTTATATAGTCTGGGATCAGTTTTCCCCATTGAGAACATCTACAGTGCAACAAAAATAGGTAAGACACAAACACTTGTGCACGCGCACATTTCATAAAATAAACTTATAAATAGTACGTTAACGTTTCAAAGGCCACATGTATTTTGTTGGTTATCTTCATCTACTCCATCTGTTACTGATATCCTGTGATCATGACATTAAACTGCTGCGTTGGCTGAGTTCAGGTTCACTGAACAGTTGCTTGGAAATGTTTGAGTTAGAGTACAGTTTTATTTCATGCTGTGTGCGTGTGCGTGTGCATATGTGTGTTTGAGAGGGACGCAACACTAAATTTACATTCACATGTAATCTCTGTTGAAGGAAAGCAGATCACACTTCGGTTACACTTGCACATGCACACAGACGCTCTGACCTTGAGCAAGAAGCTGTTAGGTAGTAGTAATAATTTAATACTCAGTGTAGTTTTTAAATCAAATTAATAAATAAAATGACCACACAGCTGGCATCATATTATATCCTTCTCCTTTAACCAGTGCTCTCTCTTGTGTATAGATAAAATAGTTAGTATTAACTGTTTTTATTCAGGGTAATGTGGTATCCACAGTGTCGTTTTATACAGCTTTTACAGTATTTATTTACAAGTACACAGCCTCGGTCCAGACATACTTAAATGTGACAGATTTTACTTGTAAGATTTGGCATTGATAAGTCAGTTACAGTAAATATAAATAATAGAGGACAAAGTAACTGAGTGATTTACCAGTGCTACATGAAGTCATGCTGGTGTTAAAGAGTCTGACAGCTGTTGGAATGAAGGGCCTGCGGTAATGCTCCTTACATGGTGGGAGTAGCAAAAGAGACTCTGAAAGGCTACAGGAGCAATATGTGACACTTTTTTTTTTATGTTTCTATTTACAGTGAATATAATGAAGTCATATTCATATTTTGTTTCCTGTTTGTACGTTACATTGAGATTTCAACCTAAAGGCACTACATTTGTGATTAAAGACTCAAGATCACACAGACTTCAGTGCATCAACTTTGTTTGAATCCTAGAGGATGGCCATGGTCGTTTCTAGCACTATGGGGCTGAAGAAAAATAACAGCTGTGTTAAAAGACAGCTTTTTCCATGACAGCGCTACAGCTAGGACGTAGACTACAGACATGCTCCACCCACACAGGTGTTTTCACTTATTTAGCCTGATTAGACGTCTTCTAAACACCGTGTGACCATAAACAGACTGTTCTTCGTTGACATCTCGCTGACCCTCTAATTAGTCTCGTTGCAGGTGTTAAGGTGGAAATTGTTAAGCTGTCTTTATTCTTATTGGTTCATCAAGTCTGGCGACCTCACGTGATTCCAGCATAGCTCCACCCCAAAGTCTGCTCACTCAGAATAATTGAAGGCACCTGTGGGATTATAATATGCCATGTTTAATTAGTAATGAGTTATCCTCCAGCTCACACAAACTCTAAACAACATTAGGTCCATCCTCAACTCACATGATCCCGAGCTGTTCTTGAACAACTCTGACACTCGTGGGATCTTCCAGGCCGGACGCCCGCGTACTGAACGGACTCCATTAGCCTGAACCTCAGCCGGTTACGCCAATGTACCGCAACCGTGGCCAACACTGAATCACATTCAACCGTACATCAGTTTATACAAAGGAAACAAAACAAGTCAGATCGTGGAGGGCTTAGAGAGCCAAAACATTCAGGGAGGAAAACTCAAAGCCAAGTGCGTGTGCGCCCGTGTGTTAGTGAGCTTGCGTTAGACTCGTTCATCCCCCACGGTGCCTTGATTTAAGTGGACGTAGCAATGTGGTAACCACGACAACCGCCTGAGGTTTGCGTGTTTCAGGTCAGACGCCACATCCCATAGACTCCTGGACACATTACTTTGGATGTGGAGTGCAATTAGTGTTGTGTGTGTTTGTACGGGGAGAAAGGCCAAAAAGGTTAACATGGGGATGTGACTTCTGACATCACTCACAAGCGAGTCTGCTCTTTGAGTTGTCGTGGCAACCAGATTTATTATGTTTCTCTGGATGGAAGTGCCTCTCAGGATGCACCATGTGAGCGTCAGGGTTAATCAGTGTGAGCGATCTGTTATTGGATAATAATGGTGTTGTGTTTGTGTGTGTGAAAGTCTCCACTCCTCCGCTTCACCCTTGATGCACACAGCTCTGTTTTATTTCCATCTAAACAACAAGTGAAAAATCTGTGAAAGCCATTTGTTTGTCTCCAGGCAAAGAGAGCTGTTTTGAGCGTATAGTCTCCCGCTTTGGCACTAACATTACATATGTTGTGGTTGGCGATGGGAAGGATGAAGAGCATGCGGCCAGCCAGGTAAACAAACGACTTCTGAACTCTGACCCCTCTGACCATGTGACCCTCCTTCCTCCCCTTGTTTATTTGTTTTTTTGCAGGAAAAGAGAGTTGCTTTGAACGCATAATGCAAAGGTTTGGCAGGAAAGTAGTGTATGTTGTAATTGGGGACGGTGTGGAAGAGGAGCAGGCGGCCAAAAAGGTAATGGACCCGCAACCTCACCGTGACCCCGCCTCCTCCTCACAGTGTGAGCTCTGATTGGACGAAGCCTGCCTTTCTTTGCTGTAGAAGTTTTGTGTTGGTCGTTCACTTTTTTCTGTTCTACTTGCTGTTGCTTTTTTTTTTTTTTTTTTTTCATGGTGAAACAGGAGACTCTTGATTGCAACTGTCAGAGTGAAGATTTGAGATTGATGCTTGGCTAATGTACATTTTGCACCTACTTTTAAAAGTCAAATATACCAAAATTTGTGAGCCACCTGCAGCTGAATTATTAAAATGAACTTCATTGCTTTACTTCCAAACTTAAGTCATATTTGACATTGAAACGGATTGGCTGCCCAAATGTACACGGTGATTAAGCTTTGAACAATCTCATTTGTTTAGAGCAATAATGCTGGGTTTTATCCAGTGGTGTGTGGAGTCTTAAGAGAAACATAGACTTGTATCACAACAAAAGACATGTCGAGTAGTGATATACTTTCCTTAAGTGTGAATATAAATCCCATCTCTTCTCCAGCTTTGGGCTTCATTCTTAATGCTGGGTGCTGGGATTGTTAAAGGAATACTTTGTCATTATGGGAAATGTGCATATTTGCTTTTTTTTTTTTTTTTTAAGCTGAGTGTTCAATGAGAAGATTGATACCACTCTTTTATGTGTCATCATTAAACATGGAGCCAGTTAGCTTAGCTTAGCATAAAGACTGGAAACAGAGGGAAACAACTAGCCTAGAGCACACCAGTGTCTTTAAAGCTCACTAATTAACATCCTACTACATCTTGTTTAATTCAAAGCCCTAATGTGACAATAATTAGACTTTTTATGAGGGACTGTGAGTAAGTTATTTCATGGTGAAAACACAAGCTGCTTAGCTTAGCTCGTTAACCATTTTTACACTGTTGTATAGATTAAAGAAAGACGACACAGCGTGTTAGTTTGTGAGCTTTAGAGGTGGATTTTTATACCTTTGGGATAGTGCCAGGCTAGTATATTTTATCTTTATATAAAGCTAAGCTAACGGCTGATAGCTGTAGCCTTATTGAACGTTCAAATATGAGCGTGATATCGATCTTCTCGTCGAAATTAACTCTCAGCACAGAAGCAGATAAACACATATCCCAAAACGCTGAGCTCTTCCTTTAAGCCTTAGGATTGCATGGGTTTTGTTTGCAGTGCTTTTGCAAAGCAAGCAGCTACAAGCTACTGTAGTGTAGCTTGCATGACTTTAGGTGGTGGTATGCAGCTATGAAACGGCACTGCTGGTTTTAATGATGTGTGTGTGTTCACTCCACAGCACAACATGCCTTTCTGGAGGATATCCAGTCACTCTGACCTGCTGGCACTACACCAAGCACTGGAGTTTGAGTACCTGTAACTATTATAGCAATATGGACTCATGCAATGTTACCATGGACATGGTCAGCCAGGCAGCCCCCCTTCTTTTGTATAACTATTTAAGAACAAACAATACACTGCAACTGTTTTTGTGATTTTATTTTTTGTCTTGTTTTTTGAACGTCTGGATTTACAAACTCTGAACGGTCTTAAGCAAAAGGAGAGGTGAAAGAGGAGGTAAAGAAAAGAACAGTGGGGTTAAAAGATGACCCAACTACCCAGCTCAGCCCTACCGTGGCCTCAATGCTGGGAACGGACCGCTGTGAAAACCCTGTCTACCGTCCTTAGAGCTGTAGCAGACTGAAAGCCTGTAAAGGCTAAAGACCTCCCTTGGCCTGGGAGGATGTTTCTTTGGGCAACTCCTTGATGTTTGGTTTGTTCTGGAGCACCCAGGCTAGTATAAAGCCTGCTGTGGGTCACCTGGGACGAACTATCTTCAAACAACGAGGGCTTCTCTGTACAGGCAGCATTATGTGTGCGGGGATAACGGCTGCTTTTTTTAAAAAAGTGTTTTCTTCCTGGTGGTATAATCACAACACAACAATGCAGTCTGTGGCAGAAACTTGTGTAAATTATTTACAATAAACTTAAAAAGGGCAGTGGTGGATGTTTTTGTCAAGGAAAGGAAATTTGGGGGTCTTTGTTTTATTTTCCCCTCTGGATTTTTGTAATTTTTTTGGGTGGGTGGGGGGAATTGAGGATGTGCGTCATGATGTGTTGTGCCTTAATGTGTTTGAATGTCTTTTCTTTATTCAGAAATGTCTATGTATGTAGATATAAAGGAGAAAACCTATCCAAATGACCTATGCATCTTGTCTTCCCTAATTAAATTTTTAAGCTGATCAAACTTCAGATAACCAAAAATAAACACAGTGCTGCAATTATTCAAAATAGTCCACTTTTCCTGTTAGATAACAGTAAAGCACAAATTTATAAATCTGAGACACCCAGACAGATTTATCCATTAGTGACTTGTACCACCACTCGGCTCATACCAAGCATCATTTTCATGTATAATAATTTCATATAATCTACGAATTTTAGGTTTTGCCAACAAGCTTAAGTATATAGTTTCATATCTAAGCAGAACATGATTTTATAGTCTCCAATCAATTGCCAGTGGTGAGATAAATATCCAAAAGGGAGTAAAGGAAACGCTTCAGACAACAGCTTCATTTCCACGTTTTATTGACACCTCATTTCTTGCCTTTGAAGTATTCCTCAATCACATCCTTTGCTTGAGACTCCTTGCCATAATCCTGTAGACAGAAAGACACAGTTTGAGAAGAGCAGGTTGGACACAACTAGGCTTTAAATTACAGCCAAGCAGATATTACTGGCCAATTAAGCTCATCACGTATCCATCAGTGTCAGCCAAAAAGTAACCGGCCACGTCAGTACAAATGTTTGTGGCAATTTACAGGGTAGTTTAAAAATCTTTTTAAAAAGGGGGTCCACAAAAATGATGTTTACAGTCTAAGTGTATCCGTAAGGTCTATCAAAAAAGCTGATTTAATTTAAAAATCCAAGTTGTTTTACAGTTTTCTTCCCTGCTGTTGGTGCATGGCAGGATATCTGTGTGTTGCCACCTGCTCATCAGGGGAATAGAGACCCATTGGCAGGAATTTGTAGGGGGACTCAAAAAATGGCTACTAGATCAAAAACTCCACAGGGAACCTTTTAAGCACTAATTCATAAACAGTTTGGCCACCACAGAGCACAGATGAGTGTAATGTAACCATAAGATGGTTTACCCAGTACAGAAGACACATTAGACAAATATTTAACCAGAATGGGATTATCAGATTGTGTTAATGCACAAATCTTTAACTCAAATACACATTCGGTCAGGCTCTGCTCTAAATGACACCAAGCTGCTGAGCAACACTTGACAGTATGAACACTAATTAACCTCTCTGAGCTTTGAAGCCACTGGAAACATGCTGCTCTCATCCCAACCAATAATACCATCTTATTAACAGTCCCATTAAAATCAAGTGGAAATATTCAAGTTGTCGTTTACATTACCAAAATTCAGCTAGACCCATTGATATCTACTAAAACTAAAAAATTAGTAATGACCTGTCAATGATGCTGCTTGATGTCATGCGTTACTATATGTAGCCATTCTTAGGGACCCCAGACACCACAGATGGACGACGGGGCTCGTACCCTGGCTGTTATTTAGCCAAAAGTTATCAACAACAGCTGCATGGCACGAAGCACAGCACCTGCACTTGATTGGCAGATCTACTTTCTTTGGCTCATGGTTTTTAAAAAGGTAGGGCAAGTAAACAGAATTTACCTTGACCACGACACAGCTGCAGCCCACCACCTTGCGGGGTTTGCCTTCACGGTCGATCTTGCACAGACCAACCCACTCGCCGAGCTTCTTGTTATCGTCAACCTGAAACACAGTTACACGGCATCGTTTAACGCGTGTCCCTACCTGCGTAATCTACAGTCACAAGGTGCAGAGTGAATGTCAGCAACTCATTTCAAACAATGTAAACACACAACACTGACAATTACTGATAAACTAAACAGTCGTCAGAAACGCCTTCAGTTTTTTAAACCATACATGTGCATTCAGATAAAACAGCAGCAATGTGAGTACTGGCTTGTATCTCAGACAGAAATTGGGTAACGATGGCAGTCTCCTCATATTATTCAGTAGAGGGAGCCAAATTATCATCAGTGATACAGCAGTACATAACATGCTACCTTTAACTCATCTGTCAATACACAAGGCGCATCTAAAAAGGTTTTTAGATGGGAGTTCCCCCTCGATGTGCGCCACACCTAACGCTTATCAGCCTGGTCTTGGGGCTCATTACCTTGATCAGGTTGATCTGATGCTCAGCGCAGAGGGCCTCCACCAACTTGACGTACATGGGTTCGTCGCAGTTGGCTGCAAGGGCGCAAAGATGGGCCTGACGCCTGCGAAGGAACACTTCATTAACTTGCAGCGAGGGATATACACCATTTATACATGTTAAAGCTTGATGGCATATCTCAGACAGAAATTGGGTAACGATGGCAGTCTTCCGCATAAAATCTCAGTAGAGGGAGCCAAATTATCATCAGCGATACACCCACTAAGAACAAAACAAAATATCGACCAAGTAAAAATTTGAACATACTTGTCCAGGGCCTTGGCAGCCTCACGGATACCACGGGCCAGGCCATCGTGGATGAGTGCGGTCTTGAGCACTTCAGGGAGAGCGGTGTTGACATCCATGACACCTCCAGCAGCAGCGCTATGAGAGGAAATGGGCAGAGAAAAACAAAAGAAAAAGCTTACATTGTGGATCTATGAAGGTTTGACAAACGAGTGGGACTTCAGTAGAGCTTCGGGCACATGTCAGAATGAGGATCTCACTCATTGGAGAGTGAAGGGGTATCCGACAAAAGAATAAAGTCATCATTCAAGCACCAGAGAGCTCACTTAAAGAGGAACGGCACATTTGTATGCTTCACCCTTCAATATCAGTGGGATGAAAAGTTTTATTATAAAGTTTACTTTATGGTTCATATGACATCTTGTAGGGGAGGACATTCAAAACAAAGTATCTGTATGTTTTGAATTGTTGAGTGGTCGGTAACATCCCATTCAAAACAGGATGTTGACATGCACCATCATAAAATCATTTTAAGACATATAGCTTAATGAGAAATTTAGAAAGAGACGTCCGTTTTGATCAATCCAGAGTAGCTAGTTTGGTCATTCTGCTCCTCTGTTGTTTAGACACTTCCCCTGTCAGACGTCCATTCTGCATTACTAAACACAGCTCAAAACTTTAACCGTCACGTAGAGATTTATAGTTTTAAATAGGTGGCTAACCTCGTTATGCCAAGCGGAAACACATATTCACATAGATATGTGCACGGTGGCCAGAAATGGAAATGTTGCTTAATATTTTAGTGTTAAATCCAACTTTGATAACCATGTTGCGGATGCTAAAGGCTACTAGCATCGGCCTCAATAGTAAGAGGATACATGTGTACACACATTGTTTTGTGTTTCATCTATCTAGCTAATGAAATGCACTACTTTGAGCTACACACTCACTTTTTCCCAATAAAATGACACATTTAATGTTTTTTTTTTCAAACTCGGTTCAGCATGAGTAGACCTAAGCTCACAGAGGGTCGACAAGTCTGAACCATCCCTGCCCTCGGCTGCTGGACCACACACTCTGATATCAGGTATCCCCGTTAGCCTAAGCTAGCCAGTTAGCTCACCTAAAATAACCTAATCACCGCACCACTAACTGTAGACAACCGGCACCGAGAGTAGCTAATAAATTACACCTTTACATTATAACTTTACACACACACACACAGGCAGACAGATGAAGCAGGTCTGTTCCTGTCAGCGCCGTTTGGTTTGTCGGCTACCAGATAGCAGCTACACTCACCCTTCCTCGGCCATTGTTGGTTTAAAGATGGATGTTGGACTTAAAGTTCTGCAATAAAGCACAGATATGAGAGAAGAGTTATTATCCGTCACAAACAGCCGGCTGTGGTGAGTTTATGTGTTAAGATGTTTGATTAATCCGGTAGATTGAGCCGGTAAATGTGGAAACGCACCGAACTCTCCTCTCGGGCAGCGGGTAAAGAGGACGTCATGAGCGCGCGACATTGCTTTAATACCAGCAGGCCCCATCCACCACCAGTCAGTGGCGTCTCACGCGCTGCCTGCTGCAGTTTGTCAGAGTTTATTGTGAATACTGATTTTTATTTATTTATTTTTTTTTAATGCTGTTTTTTCACCTGGAGACGAGTATTCCCATTTGCTGTTAATTCCTGTAAGTTTGTCAAATATAGTCGAAAAAAGACAATACAGTATGCATACATGGAAAACCCAAAGTGCTCATCCATCCATTATCTGTAACTGCTTATCTTCATCAGGGTCAAGGTGGGGCTGGAGCCTATCCCAGGTGACTTTGGGCAAGAGGCGGGATACATATACCACACATCTTCTATTCTATGTGTATCTCTATAGATATATTATTATTATTATTATTATTATTATTGTTATTATATACTGTTATTATTATTATATACTGTTATTAACAACATTACCATCATATCATCAGTATGATGCACTTATCTGCCTATTTATCTTGTGTTTTTGAAGTGTCCTTGTCCCATTCTGTGTATTTTTTTCTACCTCAGTATTTTATTCTATTGTATTTTTATTGTATTTAAATATACCGGACTGCTGCTATGACGACTTAATTTTCCTTCGGGGATTAATAAAGTAATCTATCTATCTATCTATCTATCTATCTATCTATCTATCTATCTATCTATCTATCTATCTATCTATCTATCTATCTATCAAACCAGGAACCTTCTTGCTGTGAAGGAAAATTAACTAAATGAAAGCACCATTATGAACTAGTCATATAAAATAAGTAAAATAATAAAATAAGTAAAGTAAATACAGAAGATACTACTTTGTGGTAGCTAAGAAATGACAAAACTCATGTCAATGAGTGCAAGAGGCAGAATTCAAATGATTTTTTAAAATTTTTATTTCACTTTTACAAACTGTTCCAATGTGCAATTCCAACAACTCTGATATGCCTGAAAGAGAAGGCTAGAAAAGCACCTGCACTAAGCCAAATTAGCATTTCTTTGAGTTCTTCATCAAATATGAATAAAACATCTATGACGACCAAATCAAATGAATAAAACAGAAATATTAATACGGTCTTTTATGAATTAGCCTTTTGTTTGCAGATATCGGAGTGAACATGTTGCTGTGGATGAGTTTTCCCATGACTGGTCTGTTGCTTTCCTTTTAGAGTTTGAGAAAGACCTCTAATTCTTCCATCTCAATTGCATTGTCAAATGCAGTATAATCCTGAAAGAAAGAAAGAAAGAAAGAAAGAAAGAAAGAAAGAAAAGGAAAAGAGAGAGAGAAACAATTATAACAAAATTTCCTTTTAAATCTTACATCTTACATTAAATCAGTACAAACTTAGCCAATTGCTGACTCAGCAGGTTAGAAAGTATACAGAGTTTCAACATTTTTTTTAGATAGTTAGATGATGAATTAATCTCTATCTCTCTGCTAGGGGTGTAGGGGTATGCTCAAACTGTTTTAACCTCTAACTCCACATTTCAGTAATATATCGTTCAGTCTTTTCACATATTTTCAGCAACTATTGTCCAACATATTTAATGTATTTTGAAAGAAATCTCCCATAATTACCATCTAATTTGTAGCTCTTCAGAGGTCTTTTACAACCTGTAAGGCTCAAAGGGGTTCTCCTTTCGTGAGAACAACATTTCTGTCACAGTGAAAACTGAATGGAATGCTGAAATGACTGTCAAAACCCTCCTGGAGCAATCTGGTGTTGTTATGTGTGTTGGGGAAATGATTAGGGTGTGTGCCAGCGTACCTGTGCTGTGCACCACATTTAAGCATGCATTGCTGACGCCTGTGTGTGACTGTGCAAACCTGTGGGTGGTTTAATAAGCTGTAAATATTGACATAATTCTTGCTCTACGCCCTAGACTACCAAAGGGTTTTCTTCCCTATGACAAATTCAGCAAGCATGTAAATGATTTACATTCAGTCATAACAACATTATACTTTTACAGGTTATTGTGTGAGACTTACCCCACAGTAGACATCCCCATTGCATATTTGAGGGGGCAGAGCAGTCGGGTTTCCTGCCATCTTCCTCATTAAATCCTTGTCTGCAGAGTCTTGAGCAATGTCCACACATTCGAAGGGAATCTTCTTGGATTGTAGGATAGAGAGGATTCTTTCCTGACGTTTCTTCATCTGGAGTTAACAATGTTTTATCAGTTACATTTTGCAAAAGCAATAACTTCATGTGTAGCCCTGTGACCTACAGAGTTCTGCTTTGTAACAAACGTTGTCTACAATGAGCAGCTACAGTTTGTGTACAGAAATAAAATGTTGTACACAATACACAGAGTACATGCCTTATATGTTGTTAAATATCACAAAGTCAATCAGTGCATTAACAATATGACTATACATTTAAAAGAAACTGCATACTGTACCTCTGTGGAAGAGCTCACACTGGAAATAAACACCTTGAGTGGCATATCTGCTATTTTAAGAATAAAACCTGGATCTAGACACACGTCCACAGGTTTAGAGAGCGAGAGACTGGGAAAGGTGCAGAGAGAAGTTGAAAGACAGAATGCTCCAGTATCCTGAGTGCAGGTATGCAGTGCCTGTCTGCTGCAACAGACAAGGTGAGCAGGTTTGGGCATGGCCTAGCTGCCTGCATGGGCACACCCACTTCTACTGAGAGTGATTCTAGTTGTAGCCTGTCTGCATCAGTTGTGAAAGCACTCACGGTGCTACCTGCAGTAGTGGAATGTAAATAAGTACATTTACTCAGTTGAGCCTGTTGTACTTAAGAACAAAGTCGAGGTACTTTTACTTTGTTTTATGCAACTTTATTCTTCTGCTTCACTACATCTTAGAGGCAAATATTGTATTTTACTCCACTACATTTGTCTGACAGCTGTAGTTAGTAATTGTCTTTCAGATTACAGTTTTTAATACCCTTCTTATCCAGTGAAACCACATATTTCATGATTATGAGCTTGTTTTTTAAAACTTTTTTTAATCTCCTTATGCTAAATAAACTATTTAAAAGCCCTCTTGGATTAGAGGGAAAATGCTTCATCAAAAAGCTGAAAACAGTTTGTTTTTTTTCTGAGCTCATGAAAACAGATATGATGAGCTCAACCTTCAACATCTACAACAGTAAAATGCAACAAACGCAGGAATGCAGCAGTAATATAAATCCAAGAACATCACATATAACAGTACAAAAAAAACACTCACAGGGACCATTTTACTGCAGAATGAGTACTTTTACTTCGCATCTCAATTTACATTTTGAAAGCTTGTGAATGACATGACTTTTACATGCAGTGAAGTATTCTCACAGTGATACTTCTTAAACTTAAATAAACCACCAGTTGTGGGAAGTAACTAAGTACTTTTACTCAAGCACTGCACATATAAGCACAAGCTAGAGGTACTTGTACTTGACTTGAGTTAATGCAACTTTATACCATATTTCACAGGAAATACTGGGGGAATATTTACTCCAGTATGTAGGCCCCTTTTCATTGAAGACTGAATTAAATTCAGCTGCATCACTATTGTACATATTATGATTAGATTTATATTATCATTGATAATAATAATAATCATCTTATTGGAAGGGTTTTAAACATATTAGGAATATATCTTGATTGGTGTTAATGTTGTTTAAGCACATTTGCTTAGGTGTAATTATGATGACTGGTCAGTGATGTGTAAACTGGATAAAAAGAAAACTCCAAAATGCCAAATGAAAAGGTGTAAGTATAAGAAATACAAATGTATTAATGAGTACTCACATGCACCAAAAAAAGCAAATTATCATGCAACACAAAGACAATGTAATCAGTATATTTCTACAGGTCAGTGGAAAAATCACGACATGAGTAAATATGAAAATAACTGTTGGTAAAGCAAATGTTTGCTGTCAAGTATGCTATTGAAAATCACATTTTTAATCTCTACAAAGTTTATTTTCTCAATCTTTTCTAAATATAATTTTCTAAAGCAAATAACAAAGCATCTATTTGAGGAAATGCTGGTTGGTATATTTCAGAATAATTTCTTTACTTAAAAAGAGGTGTAAAAACACACTTGAAACAGGTCCCTAATGTTCCTATTGTCTACCTATTGTCTACAGCAACCATGACATACAACATCACTGTTAGGTGTGGTTACTTGAAACTTTCTACCAGAGAGAGAAAGCAAAAGCCTGTTTTTTCAACCCAGTGTGCTGCTCATGCAATTGCATGACATAGGTTATTTCTTGAGTTATTTCGTAGTTTCACGTAACAACGAGTGGTTCAAGCTCATAACACACTCTCCCAGCCAGGTCTTCAGGGACCCTCTCAACAGAGTTGTCTTGCTCAGCATCAGCCTTCTTGACCTCCAGACCGCGACTGTGTCCGTGCTCTTTCACTTGGACATCGGGCTCTCTGAGGGATATAAGGAGAGTGACAATTGCAATGACTTTTAACATATTTGATCTAAAATAATCTTTGCAAATAGCATCAGTTTCTTTTTTACTACCTTCCATTGAACATTTTATTGCTTCTGTCTTCTTCATCATGTTTTATTGCTCCTCCAAATGTGTTACTGAACAGAACCATGGTACCTGAAAAGTGAAAAGCAGAAATTCACCATGAAAACAACAGTCAATCTTTTTTTCAGTCATCATCACACTATGAGAGTAAAGTTACAGGCCTTAAAACCAAAACAATGTGCTGCTAAGATCCAATGATAGCTATCAGCAGGTTTGTTGCAACAAGCTGCGACTTTCACTCGACACACACCATTGTTACTATCAAAATGTTAACTGGTGCAGCTTACCAACACCTTGCCATCTCCTTCTCCAGACGAAGTAACCTATACCCAGCACGAGCAGCAGCAACACTAGCCCTATCACAACTCCTAAGACAACTGAGGGGGATGAGGCAGCTGTAGAGAGTAAAACATCATATAGAAAAATTAGAAAAGTGATAAACTAGTTAGAATTAATTAAGAAAGACAAATGAACTCTCAAGGGCTCTCAGGTCTCACCGACTACAGTGATTTGGAGTGACTTTGAGGGAAGAGAACGGAAAGACACCGAGGAGATGTTAACAGCGTAGACACAGGTGTACTCTCCTTGGTGTTCATATTCTATTGTAGGGAATTCAAAGTTTGCCAGGAAGAAGATAGAATGGCTAAATGCTGTTTTCATATCAGTGGTAGTGTTTGACTTTGTCAGATAGAAGATGCCTCCAGGATAAGTGGAATGAGTAGAGCAAGTGACAAAGAAGGCGCTGCCTTGGGTGACCGATATTTTGTCTGGGCTGTAGATCACCATTGCATGAGGAGACGTCAGGGTGATGCTGGGCACCTCCAGTTTCACTGCAGAACAGAGACAGATTTTTACAAATGCATAAGGATCATGATGATAATGTTTGCAATCTTCAAATTTCAAACTGTTGTGTTTAAGTGGACAGACAAAGCACAAAAATATTTACCTGTAACAGAGAGCTCAGCAACATTTCCTTGAGGATAATAGATGACTTGACTGGGCAATTTCTTTTGATATTCACAGAAGTATGACCCCTTTTGCCTGAAGTCCACTGCAGGGAACGTAAAGGTTACAGCTTCATGTTCAGTGTACTTTTCCATTTTAAATGAGTCGTCTGTCTTTTTCAGGACGAATGTCCCTCCCAGTTGTTCTGAAACCACAGTGCAGGTGATTTCAACTTTTTCACCCCATTTTACCTCTGGAGAAGGACTCAAAGAAATTTGGGGCTTCTGTAGAGCACCTGAAACAGATAATACATTTTAGTATTTTTGTTTTGTCACATCAGTCAGTGCTAATCTAATATCAGCTGGGAGGTAATGACTTCATTCACAGATTCAAAATTAGCCAGGCCTCTTACCTAAACAGATAACACCAGCATCTTCACCGTGCCCACAGTTATTTTCTCCAAAACCGTTATGCGTACAATGTGTGAGAGCAGACTCTTGGCCTGTACACTCCACGTTATCAAGCCATATTGGACCAGTGCCTCTACCGAAGTGGGCACTTGTAGGAGCAGAAACAGCATGACCGCAGCCAAGCTGTCTACACACCACATCGCCATTGGTCATTTGCCATTCATCATCGCACACAGTTCCCCATTGGCTTCTATAGAGGACCTCCACTCTTCCGGAGCACTGACCTGAGCCGCCGACCAACCGAACTTGTGCTGCATAAGAGGACAGAAATGAAGTGAGTGCAAATGCAGAGGACATTTACCTACAATTCTAAAAGTGTATTTGCATTTTTGGATTGCATATGTGTGCATGCATTTTAAAACACAATGTAAATACATTTCATATCATATTTAAGTACTGCTTATCCCACCATTATCATCAGAAGCAAATGTCAACAGCAAAAAGGGGAAATTGGTTAAATTACAGAAAAACAATTGAAATAATATAAAATGACTATGACTATGCAAATGAAACATTAAAGCATTTGACATTGAAGATCAATATCACTTTCAGTGGTAGATATAACTGGAGCTGAGCCAGTTACATAGCAGTAGCATAGCTTAGCATAAAGACTGAAAATGGACGAGAAAAAGCTGTTTCAGCATTTGAGACGTGAGAGTGGTATCTTCTCATGTAACACTTGACCAAACATAGAAAATTCATGTGTTTCCTAAAATGTCGACCTGTACTTTCAAGCATGATTTTGCATTTGATTTAATGAGTAAATATAATAATTTTGCCACTGCAATGTGTAAACAGAATGCAATTGTGAAACAAATACTGATGATATATTACTGTGACAATTTTGAACACGACATTTAAAAGGCTTTACCTGCACAGAGAACACCAGCATCATGGTCATGCCCACATGTTGCGCTTCTGAAACCACTGAGTGAGCATTGCTGAAGAGATGTCACATTGTCAAAGCATGAAAGGCTTGCCTCCACTACTGGTCCGCTGCCTTGTCCAAAATGTGCAGCGCCGGGAGCGGTCATTGCGTTTCCGCATTCAAGCTGGTCACACACCACCTGAGCTTTATTCAAGTTCCAGTCTGTGTCGCACACCGTTTGCCACACATTGCCATGACGGACCTCTACTCTGCCAGTACACTCATCCTTACTATTAACCAACCGGGCTTCCATACCTCCTGTGGAGTCAAATAAACTAAAATGGTTATATGGTATCAGACATTTAAAAATCTGCACACTAATCAGCTGTTAGACAAGTTACTTGCTTCAGTTCTATTAATGTATTCAACCATAGCTTTAACACAGATAGATCGAGGGATTATGAATTAAATGAGAGATGAAAAAACTCCACTTGTTTGGGCTTGAAAGCTGAGGTTACGTCCCTCCAACATACTGTATACAACCCTAAAATTGCATACAATACAACTAAACAATGTCCATGACAACTGAGCAACTCTATCTGCAGAGGAAGACCAGAAACAGTGGTTGAAAGCTAGTGTGCGTGAGATTTAGATGGGACATGTAGAAACAGGTCTTTAAAAACTGTGAAGTGAAGAAATAGAAATTTTTCTTAACTCTTTTGTCATTTTTTGTATATTTCCTTACCTGTGCAGACAATACCAGCAATTGAGGTGGTGTTGCAAGTTCTGTCTCGATATGGTCTTTGCTGGCACTGAGCCAGTGTTGACTCCATTCCATTGCATTCAATTTGATCAATCCAAGTCTGTCCTGTTCCATGGCCAAATTCATTAGAGGTGGTAAGCTTATGAACGCTCCCGCAGTCCAGCTGTCTGCACACCACCATTCCATCATTTCTATCCCAGGATTCACTACATACAGTCCCCCACTGGCCTTTGTCATAGTACTCCACTCTTCCAGCACAACGATTGTTCCCATCGGACAGCTTTACATTGCCTGGAAATGACAGTTGTTCTATGAATGTACTGTACATGCAGTTGGTGTTTGGTGTGATTTGAGTGCTCTCTAAGTTATCAAATGACTATGTTACTTAATAAATGTCATGATTTGAATCACAAGGTAACGTACGGTATAGTAAGGTTACTGGACTATGGATTGCTTTGATATTTGACAGTCTGGTCATCTGTTATATCATCAACATATCTTGGCCCATAAAAGACAGACAGCTAACAGTGATGGAGTAGTCAGATCCTTTGCATAGTTATGCATATTATATTCCATTTCTACTACACTCATGGATTAATGTAAAAGCATGATTCTGCTGTTATAGTTGGCTGAGTTTTCATAGATTTAACTCCTAACTTGTAACTAAAGCTGTAGAATAATTTTAGTGGAGTAAAAAGTACAATTTTGAATGCTGTTGTCTCAAAAATCTGGGATATATATACAATAGTTGCAGTACTGTTGTAGTTTAGAACACTTTACACAATAAATGAGAGAGAAGTCTTACCTGAACATTCAACACCTGCCTCTTCAATACGATTGTTGCTGGGATATTGTCCCACTGTGCACTGTGAAAGAGAGCGCTCTCCACCTACACAAGTGACCTTATATCCTGCCAGTCCACCTCGACCAAATGATCCCGAGAACTTGACAGGATCTCCACAATTCATCTCTCTGCATACAACTGCAGCTTCATTTCTTCCCCAGTTAACATTATACGCTGCTGCCCAGTGGCCACCATAGTGGAACTCCACTCTGCCTGAGCACTGGTTAGACCCATTCACAAGTCTAATGTCAGCTGCAAAGCAAGGGAGAGATCAACAGCAATTTGTTACATGGTGTTTGGACACATTAAAAAGTAGTATCTGGCTAAGTTATTAAAATTGTATGAGATATTCTGATATACTGCAGTGGACATACTGTGTGAAATAAAACAAATAATGTGCTAACAAGGAGGAATGAACAACACAATAGCGTATTAATAGAGATGATACCTGAGCACACCACGCCGGCATCTTCGCCATGACCACAGTTATTTTCTCCAAGGCTGGGATGTCGGCAGTGCAAAAGGGATGTCTCGTTACCAATACAGTCAACATCATCCAGCCAGATGTCTCCATTGCCTTGACCAAAGAAGGCACTAGACTTGGCTGTCTGAGCTGTTCCACAGTCCATGGCTCTGCACACCACCTCAGCATCTTTGATGTCCCACTCATCGTCACACACTGTTCCCCACTGGCCATCATGCAGTATTTCTACTCTACCAGAGCATCGGTTAGTGCCATTGACAAGCCTCAGCGGTGGAACACCTGAGGACAGGTGCACACATGTTCAAAGAACTCACCATCTTAATTCAAATTATTAAATATCAGGGTTTATGTGGAATTTTCTGCAGGAATTACACGTTTACAGTAGAATAAAGAATAATTTTTAGTGGCAAAAAGTGACAAAAAGCAAAAGATAAATCTGGTGATATTTTACATTTTGCTTACGTGAACAAATCCCACAAAAAGACCAAAACCAACAATGAACTGATCCTGCCAACAAGTATCAATTGCCAAGTCCTGACATAGCTTATTTCTATGTGCCATTGACCTTCATTGCTGTATATTAAAAACACATCAGTGAGCCACACTGTTGCAGGGTAATAATTCCTTTATTATGATGATCATGGGCACTGTAGTTTATTTTGAGTTGATCCTACAGACACCAAACTACTGCTGAAAATACTCAATACTCTCAAACAAATGCATGATTTGGGTAATGTTTTATATATATATATATATAAAAAAAAAAAAAACTAGTGCCCAGCAGTTTTGAGAAATGATTTACTACTTTAGAAAGTATATTACATATTTGTGACTAGGGGTGGCATTAAGCATCTGGAGGCCCATTTCAAGAGGTAGTGTGTTTCTGGCACTCTCCAAACATGAGTATGGGTGTACGTATGGGAGTTGTGCCAACCTGTGCTGTGTGATATCTTGCTGTCTAACAGCTGAATTGGTTTTTACCTTTCTGGTTGACCAAAGGCAATCTTTTTTTCATCTTGGCTCAAGCTAAACATGCCTCAGGATGGATGAGAGGGTGCTTGAGCTTTTAGAGAGAGGCGAAATTATACCGCTATAAAGGAAAGGGGTACACTGTATTTACAACTCAGGGCCTTTTGAAAGGCTGTGTATTGTTGCCTGAATATTTAAGTCTTCAGTGGAAATGGGCTGTGCCACAGACAGGGTACAGAAGTTATAAAGTACTGAGAGACTATAAACGTATTAATGGTTTTTGTTTTTTAATGGGATTTGTCGTTTGCCAGTGTCAGTGGATTGGTTGATCCTTCCAACACCAGATGACCCTTTGACATTTGAGTTAGTGCCACCATCAGGCCAAAATATTTTGAGTAAATAATGATAATAATGATGATGAGAAAATAGTAATAATAATAATAATAATAATAATAATAATAATAATAACAATAAAAGGAAGACGAAGAAGTACAAGGAAAAGAAGATTAAATGCACATAGGTCAATCTTGTTTTAAATGATCACATGTTGTTTGCTATTCTTGTTGAAGGACGTTACCCACCTACCATTTGTGTCTTACCTGAACATGAAAGCGATACAGTTTCACATCTTGCTGTGTTTTCTTTAAGTGTGCACTGGCCAATAGAGCTAATATTGCCAGAGCATCTATTTGTATAACCTTTCAGTCCGCTTTCACCAAAATTGAAGGTTTCCTGGGTTTTTTTGGGATTTCCACAACCGAGTTCCCGACACACCAAATTAGCCTCTTCATTGCCCCAGTTATTACTATTACAGATCTTCACCCAGCTGTCCTCATGGTAAACCTCCACTCTGCCAGAGCAGCGGTCAGTCCCGTTCATCAATCTGACTGAGTCTGGAAAGGAAGCAGGTAAAAAGAAGTATTTGTGACATTTCAAGACTTATTAGCTGTGATCAACAATTCAACTGCTTTATGACGTGACAGCACTTTGGTTTGGTTTAGTTTGATTTGGTTTGGTTTAGGCACAAAAACATCTTGATTAGGAATGTTCATGCACTGAGTCTTTTCTATGCTTCTCAGGGTGATAGGGTTTGAGGTAAGAGGAACAGATTGTAATGCTTCTAAGCTGTACAGCAAAGGATGATTGTGACAGGCTGCAGTAGAGGTACATGGTAGAAGCTTAGAAATAAGGTTTAGAAACATCAACAGCAGACATGCGTAAGAAAATCTGTGTTTTCCAGAAATGGCTATACATACATCTCCTCAAGATTTCAACTGACTAGATTTCAAACAGTATAGCATGTTATTACCTGAGCATATAATACCAGCATCTTCATTGTGGTCGCAATCATGTTCTCCAAAACCTCTGTGCAGACAGTCACCGAGGGATTTCTCATGACCACTACACTCAACATCGTCCAACCACACCTGATCCGAACCTCTGCCGAAGAAGGCCTTGTACCTGACTGCGATAGCAGTCCCACAGTTCATCTCTCGGCATGCAACAGTTGCTTCCTGCATGCCCCATCTGTCATCACAAATTGTCCCCCACTGTCCATCATGGTAGATTTCCACTCGGCCAGTGCACCTATTAGTCCCATTCTTCAGTCGAATCGGTTTACTGTCTGTCAGGTGGAAAAGAAAAAAAGTAAAGGCCATGTTAAATGAGAAGTCATCCACAACCTGTGGAGGTGCATCACAAAGTTACTGATGTAGTCTTTTTGAACATGTGGATGACTTACTTGTACAGAAAACAGTAGCATCAACACAACTCTCCTTGAAGTCTTGGAAGTTGCAATTTGATATAGAGCTCTCATTTCCAACACAGGTGGTTTTGACTCCATCCACGTGAAGTTCCTGTCCAAAATGTAACACTTCAGTGGTAGTGGCAGGGGTGCCACAGTTCATCTCTCGACACACCACTGAAGCTTCTTCCGCTTCCCAGTTATTGCTGCATATTCGTTTCCACTGGCCATTGTGGTAGCCCTCCACTCTGCCGTTACACCGATTGCTACCGTTGAGCACCCTCACATGTTCTGTAAATGATACAGGTACAAATTTAAATTAGATTATACAATAAGTGATTATGTGAAAATAATAAATGTCTATAAGCGGTTTGTAAAGAGTAAGTCCATGATGAATAATACTGTGCCAGATATTGTTCTAACTAAGAATTTTATTTCAAATTCTAGACTCAACTTGTAGGAGCGACTTGTAGGAAATGAAACGTGTGTCAGATGAGTTCAGAAAATGTCATGACTAACTAAATGAAAAGTGAGATGAATTAATCTCTATCTCTCTGCTAAGGGTGCAGGGGTGTGCTCAGGGTGGCCTCAGTGTGTCATCGAGCCACCCTTTAGGACCACCCAAAAAATCCTGGACTGAAAACCGGTGAAAATCTGTTTTAACCTCTAACTCCACATTTCAGTAATACATCGTTCAAAGTCTTTTCACATGTTTTCAGCAACTATTTTCCAACATATTTAATGCATTTTGAAAGAAATCTCAGAATTGCCTTTACACAGACTTTAAAGTTACCATGAAGCAGAAAGCCTGTTTCCTTTAAAACAGGCAGATAGGGAGGGTATTTGCAGTAGCCAATATTGCTGAGTGTTTGATTGTTACAACCAAACATTGCAGGTAGCACTGTGATATGGTGTCTTCCAGTTAACACGACCCGGGACTGAAAAACAACTTCCGAAACCAGTGGTAACCAGTTTGGCAGGAAATACAGTAGCCTAGTCAAAGTAGTAGTCAAAGTGATTTTTCTTTCCGGGTTTAGCTAATGGCATCCCAGGGTCTGAGTCTCAGTTTAGCTAGCTGCACGGCTGACCAAGCTAAAGACAGTAACTAGTGGTTCACTAGCAATTCTTCCATCAGGAAAGTCCGTAAATCACCATGCCTACAAGTAACTTTCTAATGAACACATTTTCCGTACGAAAACCAGAGTGTAAAAAGGTCATTAACCATTTTACGCAGCAGAAACTTTAGGAAGTTACTGAAGTTACTGCTGCCAAACATGCAACAAACATAAACTGTCTTAGATTTTGATTCAAATTGTGCTAAATTCTGATTTGGGCATGGGAATAGGTGTCACCGCATTTTACCAACTTTCTGTGGCCTGGATCCAACATTTTTTGGGGCCTGTACGTAAAGTTAACTAAAGGTCAAGATATTTCTGCATCTGCTGCTTCCACTTTTCTCCAGTTCTTTTTTTCAAATGGCCCACAGCTTTATGGAAGAGAAATAATAAATAACACCACAATGTAGAACGAAGGCGACATGAGGCAAAGGCGTGTGTGATGACTCACAACGGTATGATCAAAATGGGGTTAGCTGGTGACTGTTTATCTCCCATGTCTGCCTTCTGCCCTTTGCACTTTACATTTGCAGCAGCCGGTCATGTGTTGACCTTGCTGTTGTGCGTGTGCTACAACAGAACTGCTACCACAAGTAACAATCGTCTTAAACTAAACAACAAATTTTGAACAGTACAACTACACAATGTGTAGGTTCTTAAACACGAGATGCAATAGGCCTAACGTGATTAGTTGCCAAGATAAATGCTGCGTTAGCTGCTTTTCTCCACAGCCGTATTTCCCAATATCTCATGACAGTTCCACATTTCTGATTTAATATGAATTGAGGAAGGTACTTGCAATGCAGCTTTTGTGTGTGTGTGTGTGTGTGTGTGTGTGTGTGTGTGTGATCCTTGATTTTATGAATGTGTGATTCATGTTAATGCCTAATTCATTAAGAAGCTAAGCCAAGCTAAGCATCTATAGCCATACAGTATGTTTAATAGATACATATGAGCAACTCTTTGCAAAAAATCAAATTATCTCCCAAATTGCCCAACTAATCCTTCAACAAAGGTACAAAGTGTGCTTTTTGATTACATGCCAAGTATGTAATTTCTGCCAATAAGGGTCTCACACATAAGAACAACAACAAAAGATATAGTTTTAAGACATCACAAGTAACTTGGGATCATGGGAGTTGTTGTTTTCATTATCAAACAACCATCATTGCAGATGAAAATATCTGATGGGACTCAAGCTAAATCAAGTTAACGGACGAGGTAATGTTTATTCATGTTATGTTTAGTCACTTTCACCGACTTCCTTACCTGCTCTCTGACATATCCCATGTTACTCCAGAAGTTATAGCAACAAAAGGGCCCAAAAGGGACTTCTCTGGATTTGATTTGCACAACTCAACAAACTATATAAGAGGTCTAGTCGTTTTTGATATTTTTAAGCAGAAATGTCACATATTACACCTCTAAAGTGTCTTAAGTGCATCAGCATAACTGAGATAAGTGAGTGAACTCACCTGAACAGACAACCCCAGCGTCTTCACTATGGCCACAGTTATTTTCTCCAAATGGGTTGTGTACACACTTGAGGATAGACAACTCAGAACCAGTACACTGCACATCATCCAACCAGATCCCAGCCTTTCCCTCACCAAAAAAGGCACCTTTTTTGGCTTCAAGAACTGTACCACAGTTTAGCTCTCGACACACCACCTCTGCGTTGGCAATGCTCCACAGATCATCACACACCGTTCCCCAACTCTCCTCGTGATAGACCTCCACCCTACCAGCACAACGTGAAGGCCCAACCAGCCTAATTTTGTCACATTCTGGAAAAATGAAACACAATAGGTTGTATGACCATGAACTCGGTAACTGGTGCTTTTTCAATAGATCGGGGAGTAGAAATCAAAATATCTCAATAATATGGTTTTCAGGCATGAGATACAATACAATTTTACTTACTTGTAAGCAGTGATAGACTCAGTAGACCTACAGCAGAGACACAATAGTCTAATTTAGCGCACAGATTTGTCGTGGAAGTTTAAAACAATATGTTCCAGAAAAATTATTATATATAAAAATTATATTTTAATTTAAAAAACATCAAGTTTTTCCAAATTGCTGAAAGAACAAAAACAAAAAACTCACCTATTGACAAATAACAAACAAAATATAGTTTTTCAGCAGAAATGAAGATCATATTGTGTCTTCAAAGTAGGTCGAACACTGTCAAGACAGAGTAAAAATTAAAGTATTGTTACTCTTCATTGTTAACTAAATCTGCATAGGTGATTAAGTCCCCCTCTTACCTTTAAAATTCAGCTATTAAAATGACCTCACAATTCAAAATAAAAAGTTGATCACATCTGAAACATCCAATGAAAACTCCACGAACAGATCCAGTAATTGTTAGGAATAAAAGGGGCTGTCTGGACTTGGACTGCAACCTGGATCTATGTTGACATTTTGATCAATCATTAAAGACAGAGGATGAGAGGCGATTTCATTTTGTTTTACACAATATCTATATTACTATTTGAAAAAAGGCGTTATATTCAACAGGAAAACACACCCACATGTAACTTGATGCTGAAAAGGAGCCGTATATCACAGTGACACTGATTTGTAGACATGAAAAAGGATTGCGGTTGCAGAAAAATAAAAGGGGAATACAGATCAAAAGGAGAGTTGTTATGAACAAATGTCAAGAGGTGAACTTGACCAGTGACTCCCAAACCATGTGTCCCCTCCCACCTCTGGTTATCATCCGCGGCAGTCCTTTTATGTTGAATTTCTACGTAGCAAATCCATTTACCCACTTTCTTTAATGCTGCCTAATTGCAAAATCCATTACACATTCAATTCCATTATAAATATGAGCTTTGCTTTGCAGTACACTGAAAATGATTTGCCATTCAGTTTCAGTCCTAGATTAATTATGTATTTTCAAACATGAAAAATTACATTTTAATTTTGTTGTATATACAGTATGCATTTAAATCTACTCAGTGTGATCCTTTGGCTTCAGAAGTCTTTATTCATTATTGATAAAAAAATTTAAAAAAAAAAACCTCTGTGAGGTTAGATGTGAGATTTAACAGGAAATATCAGATTTTACAAATAATTTCTTTCTTACCTTAAAATGAGTTGATGCAGTGTTTTGCTCATCTGAATGAAGACCAGAATGAGCCACAGAGAAATGCTCTTTCACAAACACTTGACTTGACAGAACCACCTCTTGTCCCACATCTTTTTGCTAACATGACTCATTGGGACTAGGCAAGGCAGAACACTTCCCCTTATGAAAGTCTGAGCCTCAGTACATTTTACATTTGTTCAGTTCCTCTTATGCGCCTCCAACTATTACCACTGTACAGTGTCTTCCTGTTAAATGTCATGGGAGCAACTACAAGTTGTTTACTACTTGTGCACTACTACTATTCCCTACTGCTTATTTGCAGCCACAATTGGAATTGCAAGTAGATCCAAAACTGTTCTCAACCTGATCCAAAAGAAAATCTGGAACAGCCAGAGGCTAAAATCAGCAATATCAGGAAATACCACATGTTATACTATGACATTATTTATTTGCAGATATTGTGGTATTTTTTTATATTTTATATTTTATCTGATTGAATGCAATTGTTTTTTTATTGGGTTCATTTGTTTTCTGAAATGTTGTGCATTCATTAATTCTGAAATGGTTGTTTTTCTCTTCAGTTAATTTCACATAATGTCAGATTACATGGAAACTGTATGTGACATTGCCTAACTGACTTGTCCACTCAGCATTTTGAATTGCTTAGTTGGGCCATCTGTTGTGCACACATAACGAATTTCCTTAATTTACCTCCGGTTACATTACATTATTTCACCACAAAAAAAACAAAAAACATGAACTTCCTCCTTCATGCTGCACCCTACCCTTATTTTTTCAACATTCTCACTGCCTCACACACGTACATATTTTTCTATATAGGATAGGATGGTCTGGTTTAGCAACCCGCAGGCGCACTAAAGTCACTAAATGGAATTATTCATTTTATTTTTTACACCACATTATTTCTTCTTGTCTGAACTTTATACTCTGTCCTAATAAATATATTGTGCAAGTATTTTGTATATAACTGAAACATGCCATTAACACATACACCAGTGACGATATGTCTGCTCTAAATATATACGATTGTGAACGTGTCTTCTTAGAGACAATGTTACTTTTATGTGAATTGGCAGATGTTGCTTGAAATGTATCGCCTGTGGTCAGCATGATAAAACACTTAAAGTTACAGTCATCGAAACTTGATTAATTCTTCCTTTTAGTCATTCATATTTTTTGCTGATCTTTTTTTCTCACCAACTAAAACCGCACAGTGCGTGCAGTTCTTCTAAATGAATTTAGTCATTTAGATCTGTTCCCAACCATCTCTGGAGCCTCTGGACCAGTGGTTCCCAAACAAAGGGTTGGAGATAGATAGATAAATATGTGGGGTTGCAAAAGCTACCAGCTCAACCTGTAACGATGGATTTTGAGTAGGCATTGTTTGACTATAAAGGGCCACAAAGGTTTAGAAACCAGACAATAGAATAGCAGAACAGCCAGAGGCTCTAAAAGTAGTGAAAATAGTAACAGACTCAGTAACCTCAGTCTGTTTTCTCTAGTGACAGAAGCTTTGGACAGCAGGTTAAGCACATATTGATCCCAGGGTAAATCATTACAGACACAGAGATATGCATCGCTCTCTGATGGGAAATGACATTACAACTCATCTGGGGCCTTTTTTTTTTTGTTTTTGTGACTTTGTCACTGAGGATCAACTCTGTGATGGCATTGCCAACAGCCCTACAACTAGATCAGGAACAACATTATCGTGTTGTTGTTGTTGCCTAAATGCACTTAAATCATACAGAATATAAGATGAAACATGATTTCAGATTCTTAGGTACACACTATTTAGCACTCCCATTTAACCCCATGAGTGTGTTTTGGAGTACAAAGAGGAAAGCAACTCTTAAAGTTCAAAATATGTTACAGTATAATGTGAGTATGAACACTTAGGACTTTTACCTGCGGGACATTAAAGCTGTTGCTCTGTTCTGGATAGAGACGTGCAAGTATTCTGTGTTTTTAATAATATTTAGTCACTAGCGTGAACAGTATATATCTATGAATATACTGGTTTCAGATTAGAGGAAGTTGCATAATTAGCCTCCACTTGCCCAGTTTGGCCTGTTCACATTTGTACCATCCCTCCTCTCCTTCCAGATTTGCCATTTCTTGCCCATCCACTAGCTGCCACTGCAGAGTCTGTACACCCCCGTGCACCAAATGGCTCCACCTGCTGCTGGATCAGCTACTCACCATTAGTTAACCTCTTTATAGACAGTAACCTCCTCACTCCACTTGTGTGCTCTCTGCTTTACTGTGTTTCTAGTCTTTGATGAGCCATTGACTGTTTTTGACTTTTCATGTTGTCGACACAGAGGTGGCTGAGCTTATTCTAACTCTGTTGGTATGATATACCTATATGATATGCATGTATGCAATACAGAAAACATGTTTGTTTTTTGTTGTTGCTTTCAGTTAACAATTTGTGTTTTCTCTACCACTACAAAAGTTGTCCTTTTAAGACAAATGTGTCAATTTTTACATCTCAGGCTGTTATTTAGACTGATGTCGAATATGCAAAGGGAACAATGTTCACCACTTTAATCACTCTTTGTAGTAGTACTACTTGAACAATAACATGCACATGAAAAACACAGAGGCAAATTAAATTAAAATATTGTATTGTTGTGTCAAATACAAATACAGTAAAGTGTCATTGAGTATATTTCTCATGAGTCTGTTACAAACAGAAAACATGCCAGTCACAGGCAGAGAGGTGCAACAGTACATTTAGTCAGGCTTGTGGTCCAAACAGGCTTGTTAGTATCCATTCACAAAACATCACAACAAAGTCATCACACGATTTGATCATAAATGAGGACACAAGTATGCAAATTAGGAATGTCGTTAGTGTCAGTAATGACAGAAGATACATTGAGTATAATGTCACCTATGTGATTTGAAATAAGTGGAAATGACATGTCCTTTCCCACGATGGCACGACATTTACGGAGGAATGGCTCGTGAGGGTGTT
Source organism: Argyrosomus regius (assembly GCA_946959425.1). NCBI lineage: Eukaryota > Metazoa > Chordata > Actinopteri > Sciaenidae > Argyrosomus > Argyrosomus regius. The sequence goes on along the minus strand of OX336901.1, from coordinate 13,330,974 downwards.
TTTGTTTGTGTGTGTCCTTCATGTGTAAACGTAAAGGAATTAGTCAACCACCCACCCATGATAATTTAATAAGGATGCTTAGTGTTGGGGTTTGGGAGAGAGCACAGAATACAGATACAGAGGACAGGATCAAGAGTTGGCCATGATGCTCACTTCATAATACGTAAAACACACAAAGGGCTGCTCACATTTCAGCATCTGTTCACTCAAACATCTGGAAATATGTAGAGAAAAGGGGAGGCACAGCAGAGGAAGCAGAGTCCATCTCTGTTATCGCTGACCAATAATTATTATTATTTATCTCTCAGATAAGGTTTGCAGTAATAATCCTTTAAGTGTCCTCCTATAGCTCCTGTGACCCTGATTGTTGCCATGCTTTGTCTGCAGTGAACCTTGATTAGAGGATAATACTGGCGACAATCTACATTATTCATGTTGCACACCAATCCCCTGAAAAGACCAAAACCAATAATGAATATATGTTATACAAAAACTATGAAAAAACACATGGACATGAGCTCACCATTGCACTGGATGTTCCTTCATTAGAATGAACCTGGGAACTGCTGCTAATGATACTCATTAAAGCACCTAATTTGTATTGATCCACAGCTTAAAATAGTACCCAGTAAATGCTCTATTGACTCATGTTTGAGTAAAGTTTGCTAAAAACTACAGTGCTCAGCTATTTTAGGAAGTGGAAGTGACTCTTCAGCAGGACTAAATGGGCTGAAGGTAGGGAGGCCAGAACATGCTGAGAGACTAGTCTGGCAGTGGAATGATACAAGAACAAGGTATGTTTTATTTGATGGCAGTGACTACACATTTAACATGAATGCTGGCATTATTATGATATTAGGTATAATTTTTAATCTCTACTAGGATTCTTAACATTTGGTCTCATCTGCTTTGTGGTAAGCTGCAGTGTCGCCGTCCCTCTCTTAGGAAGCATCCTCACTCCCACACATGTACAAACAAACACTCACACAGCCAGACACGACGGCTAGGCCTTGGGTTGTTTTAGGTTGCATTAAGCGCCGCCTCTCAGGTCCCCTCACTTGACGCAGCCTTCATTAAAAGCTGCTGATTGAGACAGATACACACAAAAGACACACACACTAAGGCATGCACACACACTCACAATAACGGTGTGTTTTCAGGTGACTTGTGCCTGATCAGTTCTTCCCCATCCACTGTACTGGAGACTGACCTGAAGCGAAGCTGCTACATAGTCTTGTTTGCACGGAATTTATGCTACTGACAGCGTTTGTCACAGTGTGCTAAACATAAAGAAAGCAAACACAAATGCAAAATGAATCCCCTTTTTTCTGTGATTATTTCTTTCTGTGTGACCTCTTGAGAATCAGATGCTTCTTGAATGTCATGGTGGAATGTCGTTTAAAGAGGTCGAACTGGGTGAAATCCATGGGGTCCGATGTTTGGCAACATACTGGCATTGTAGCAGAAGGAACACAGGAAGTGATGCAGTTTTTGTCCTCGTATTTTAAGGTTCCCTGGATGCCACACACCACCAGTTTGATCTAGGCTATGATTCAGAATCCTAGAGATTGAAGGAAAATGGATAAATTGTCATGTATCTTCTCCTTATATGATTACATGAGCAATTTCAAACTTAATGTATCTGCAACATCCTGCTGGTGTACACATAATCACATCTCTTTTAACTTAGTTAGCCAAGCAACCTCAGGAAGAGAGACGGAAAAATGATGTGACTGGGAGAAAATCAAGTAAATAAAGTTCATTAAAAAGTGATGAATGGACATAAGCTCATCTGATGTTTGACAATTGGATCATCGAGTGCTCCCTGTAACTATTCTATTCTTTCAAAAGCAGATGTAGTACAAGACCAGTTCCAGTATGAAGATGGGAGTGTCTTGTGAGACTGTGTATTGTACTAGATTACCTGATTAAGATTAACTCTGTCCATTGGTTGATGTAGGGACTATGATCTAAATGATCTAAAAAGGATCTTTGAGAGACACAACACATACATCTCAATATTTGTAAAACAGATTGAGAGGAGACTTCTCTTTTCTCTACCAAAAAAGCTGATGTGCATTAGACAATTTGTTATACATTTTCATAGACAGCTTGCAAAGATTGCTGCTGATCCAGCACTGTGGAGGAATGATGCAGTGTTTGAGGAAGTTGGCACTGACAGCAAACCTTGTTGGCTCTATCATATATACCAGAGACACGGCAGTTTGTTTCTGTGTCTTCGATTGTGAATGCATGTATTAAGTGTTTATGTCTCTTACTTTCAGCGAGGTTTGGGAACTGAGCCCAAGGAATGCAAACACAGTGTTGTCCTCTTTTGACTGAAAGAAGTCTTCATAGTCCTGAGGGGACAAAACACAAGGATGATGAGTGTTACATAATCTCTACAAGTCTGAAAGATGGTTGTAAACATCCATACCAAATAGTCCTTCCACTGCTGCTTTTAATATAATTCAATGGCCATAGCATTACAGAGTAATGGTGGATTACCTTGGCCAGTGAGAGTGACAGCATGCAGAGCAGATAATCTGCCCCAACCATGAAACTGGATTACTACAGGATTACAGAGCAGTGTGCAAAGCAGAGGACATAAACTGGCAAGCACAAACTGATCTGACTCAGTCTCCAGCATAGTTAGCTCCACCTTGTACTGACTTACACTGACGTGAACTATTGGCACCAGCACTAACACGAGCTTCTGCATGAACAATCATCCATCTACTGTATATAAAAACTCCACCTTTGGTCTCCCCATTTGAAATAAATTCTTATGTGTTCTTGTGTTAGCTCCCTAATGGACTGTTGCTCATAATAAGCAGTAGAGACAAATATCCATCATACACCACAGTAGCGATCCTCATTGAAGATCTGTGGAGGCAGTGGGTTGCCTTTCTCCGGCTGCTTGTCCTTGGGGATGTTACGGTACATCCAGAGCCTCTGCTCCTCCAGCATTGTGATATCCACTTCCTGGAAGCTAATTCGATTGGCCTCTAGGAAACCCACCACAGCCTGCTGATGCTTCTTCACCTGGAGAGGTTGAAAATGAGGAAAAGAAATGAGCTTAGGCGAAGAAACATATTTCACAAGAGCACAATCTCATATTGCCTTCATGTATGGGCATGTGTACACAAAGCACAGCTGGCATGTCTCTGTATACTGTTCCTGTAATAACAAATGGTAAGCCGACACCCGTCGAAACACACACACACACACACACACACACACACACACACACACACACACACACACAGAGTGTATGTATTGCTCCATTGGTAATGGGGACATTAAGAAGGATTATTGATTAGAAGAGCTTAGGTTTGGAATCTGAAAGCTGGCATACTTTTCCTATACAGTTTACTAAATTTCTGGAGAGGCTATAGGTTGAAATGAAACACAATCATTAGCTATTTATTAACATTTCTATTATTATTATATTCCGAAAAGTAAGGAATTAGGATGTTTCATGTTTCCTTTCCCATTAGTGGTCTATGGGATGGATGTAACAGCTCCCCCGGGGTATTGTCCTATGTCGTCTTGGAAGCTCTGTGTGTGAGTGTAACTCTGTGACAGTGTTTGTGAATGCTGAGAGAGAGAAAAAAAAATCAGGGATAATTTTAGAAGACAGAAAACTCCCACGGATGGGAAGGTTATAAACAAATTAGACACAGAGACACACAGTCCACATGTCTCCTCTCTGTCCTGATGTTCAGTTTCAAATGAATAGGAGCAATTGCGATTAGAATGGGGATCATAATCAAAGCTAATTTTCACAATTAGGTAGAATGCAAAGGGGGAAAAAGATTGCTTCAAGTGTTTTATTTTGTGCCCTTTTTCACTTAGTCATTGACATCTAGCTTGTATTATATCTGTGCTTGAGCATTCATTAATATCACAAAAGGGCTGATTATTCAAATCAATTTGGGGGCAAGGCTGTGTGAAGAAATACAAACAGGGGCTTTTATTTTCTAGTTAAATACTATCATTTATCATCCTGAACTCTGAAACTTTAATTTCTATAAATTGTACCTCTAATGGAGGAGGCAAAAGTAAAAATAAATGATGAAATTTTATGGTATTTTCCCTGTGTGCTTGTGTGTGTATATGTGCCATTTGTGTCCATTATTTTAATGATGCTAGGGGCAACAATGAAGCTATTGTAAGAGATGTGTGTGTCTCTGTGTGGTATGTGCTCATAAAACAGCTTTATCTGGACTCCACATAAGAAAATAAATGAACTTTAAGGATACTGACTGTCTTTAAAAGGAAAAAAATATCTGTATGTTCGGGTCAAAGGTTAAAACGTTATAGTCTGTACTGTATTTCACATTGCTGATCACAACACAGTATAAATGATACGACCTTCCTCTGAGCTGAACGGCAGGCAGCATGAGTCTAAATAATGAAAGAGGTGCCCCCAGTGAGGGGGAGTGACAGTGTGTGTCAGGGGAAGATGAGTTCAGATTTTTGTGTGTATGTGTGTGTACATGTAGAGACATACAAGCACTCATTACAGTATATGAGTATGCATGCATTGTTTTAGAGCACTTCCTGAAATGTAGGGATTAACTGGAGGTTAATCCTTTAGTTGTGGACAGAGACAAGGAAAGAGAAAAACAATTACACACATTACACCCATCGTGAGCAACAAATACAATTTTTGCAAAATCGGAAAATGAAAAAATACAAACTTGTTCTTTGTTGGAGCTACAATAGGCTGTTAATGATAAAAAAAAACGTTATGATGTGAAGAACCAAATCGTAGTTTCAAGTCTTCCTCTTCATAAAGAAGTCACTGCAAACAATTTCCAACTTGCATTGCACATTCTTTGTCAAGCGGAGGGATTACTATGCTTTCTAAGCATGATCATTTCTTAGATCTGATGTTGTGAGGACACATTGCGGGGAACTATTACGAACCTCATTTGAGATCATTAACAGGGCATTAGGAATTCAAAAAAACAGCAGAGAAATGTAAAATCATGTGATTTTAGACTGACTTTGATACATATCCACTGAGGAGTGGGGGATAACCTCATTAGCACTTCATTCATTATGTGGTGATGATTTCCGCCCCACTAATCTGCTGTTGTTAAGTTGTGAACTGTTCATTTTTATGGGGTTGCTGTAGTGTTTTGATTATTACTTTCCCCTTGAGTCAGTCTTTTTCTACATATATTCCTGCCTCCTTACTTCAGTATCTTTCACAGTAATATTGTCTTCTTCCATCTCTACCTCACGCTACTACAGTCTCTCTCTTTCTCTCTCTCTCTCTCTCTCTTTCTTTGACTCGGACACATCTATTTCACTTTAAATCAGCTGGGGGAATCCAGCCTCACCTTTCCTCTTTATTCAATCACTTGTAACTCAATTCAAAAAGCATTCAGAGTGAATTACATTCACATGAGCTGCACACTCGCATAACTGACCTAAATGATGGACCTATTCAAGTGTGCGTGACTGTGCTTTGTGTGTCTGTGTGTGTGTGTGAGAGAGAAAGAGAGTGTGTGTTTTGAATGTATGTGTCATAGGATTAAAAATAACTCCTTTGTAAACATTCAAAGATTGTGCTGCCCTCTTATAGAGATGAAGCATGAATAAAATAAATATATTACTCATTTGTCCCATTACCTAAGACTTGAAGCATCCACGCGAGAGTGTTGTTTGATGATTTTCTGCTTATACTGAGTATCAGCTGTGCCTTCTCAGTGGCATGCGCCTGTTGTTTCCCACGAGGCACTACAGGACTGGGCTGAAACTAACAATTATTTTCATTGTGGATTAATCTATTATGCTTTGCATTAAGTCTCCAAGACAACATACAACAAAAACTCTTCATCAGATTAATCATTTGAGCACTACAAAAGACCAACTCTAATGAAGTGACATAAATCAACTGTATGTATTTGGAGTAAGCCCTCAGTTGGAACCCGTCCCTATAATTAGTCAGCAGTTGAACAAGTTAAAAGGGATAAGAGCCCAAAAATAGTCTTGTTCACCTCTAAATGATGCACCGCTAGCTTCTCCTCCTGATAATGGTTTCAAAGTAATGAAAGCTTGAGACTAGATCAATGTCTTTTGTTAGATAGTAGTATAGTAGATCTCCTGTCACACAAACCTGCTGTGAATTCTTTTTTTTTTTTTTTTCATTTTTGAAATCATAGTAAAGTGTCACTGTTATTTTGTCCACCCTTAACATCCTGGAGGAGTGCATATGGATCACCTTATGGCTTGCTTGCACACCAAACACGTACTTTGTTCTACTTATAGGAGAACTTGTTATTTATTAAGCTTCTGCACAATGAAGTTCTGCAGGCCAGGAGTTTTAAAACGCAACAAAACATAATAAAAATTCAACAGGCATGAGAAATCTAAACTGCAAGTAAAAATGGGCACGGACTAACCTGCCTGTTTGCCTGCCTGCCTGTCTGAGTGATGCTGATTACTTTCACTGCTTGTGAGCAGTCTGAAGTCGATGATCAGTCCAGTTACATAATGCAATTAGTCGGATTTGCAGACATAAAGATTCCCGCATGCTTTTTAAAAAAAAATAATATGAATGCATTTCTTATATGCAACTGTCAACGAGCTTCAAAACACATTTGCAAACACTCACCGCGACAGAGCCAGTTGAAGACGCGATGTAAACCCTGATGACCATTTTAATCCCAAAATTAATGTCAGACAGTCGACAAACCAGTTTGGAAGCAGCGAGTCTCGTTTACTCCCAAACTAACAAGTCTAGACTTTGAACTACAGGCTGTGTTTTAGATGAGAGAAGACGCGCGTCTCCAGTATTTGAACTGAAGCATGATAATAAAACAAGCGTGCGTCTCTGCCGACTGTGGCGCTCCACGATCCTCGCTGACTGCACAGAGGCACACAGATCACATCAAACACTGGACATCCGGTCATAATTTTCAAAATAAAAAACAAACAAACAACGTGATTGCTCCAGGTATTACTGCCAATAAAAAGATCTGTAAAAACTTTATACACACATACGTTGTAACATCAGCAGAATTCCAATATGCATTGCACAGCATAGGAAAGAAAGCATATCAGCAGCTGTGCTAGTTTTATTAAGTTATTTATTAGTATGCTACAGATGATCAAATAGCACATATGTTTTATGACATAATTCTTAAACACAAGGTCCGTGTGTCTTGTAATATATTAATATGCTGCTGCTGAAGTGACATTGTATATGGATATGAACACACTTTAATAAAAACCTTATAGTGACTATTAAATATATACCAGATGACAAGACAACAGTGGTTTATGATATACACACTAATATGTGGTACCAGCACATACTGTATTTCTTACATTCTCCTTTATTAACATAATGATATAAACATATAGCTATTTATATCACAACCATCACAACACGTACTACAGCGCCACCCTGGATGGCAGTGGTACTGCAGGGGGTACTGCGGTTGCCATGGTACAGCGTCAGCGGCAGGACTGGAGCAAACCTCAAGGCGTGGACAGAAAAAACAACCATCTAAACGCCCCTGGCGGCCAGGATTTCCTCTGTATTGTTCTTTCACCGAGGATAATTACAGGACGGCACATTTTAAAACGATGCGCTTTCCAAAAAAAGACGGAAGACTAACGTTATGCCTTCTTCTAAATTACGGTAGCTAAGTTGGCTAAAGTTCATGCTAGCTTGCTGCTAGTAGTTGAAGCTATGTAGCTAACATTAGCCGATGGAGTGTAGCGTTAAACAAGACGCCGTTAATTGATACGAAGTTAAAATATAAGCCAGACAAAGCCAGCAAGAGTTAAAGGAGTAAACGAGGAAAACGGACAGGTTGGTGCCAACAGACATTAAGCGGTAACACATACAACACATCCCACCTGTTGATGGTAGTTTTGTGTTGCTATGCTAGCAGAATAGGCTATCATCAATAACCGTTAGCTCTCGATAACCCCTCACAGGCCAACGTTTAATGTCAGCAGGCTGTTTAAAACCTACTCCTCTCTTTATTTACGTCTATTTGGTCATGAATAATAATGAATAATAATGAGTAAAGGGCCAACTTTGGCTTCAGGTGCTAGCTACATTTGCTTCTACTTAAGGCACTCTCGTAACAATGCACCTGTCAATAACAGACGGTCCATTTTAATCCAATCTGTCCGTGTCACAGAGAGAGGGGGGCCGGCGGAGCTGGTATGTTATACCGCTGTAGTAAGCCCCTGTTAAGACGTACCTGTTTGTATATCTGCTTTCACTAGGGAGCTTGTGACCTGATTGCATAGGTTTTTCATATTTCTAATAGCGAGAAAATTGGAGCCTCCGGATACATAAGCATGATAAAGCAGAAGATGTGATGACAGCAGAGGTGATGGGGATCTAATGTAACCGATGTGGTGAGTGTTTAGATACTTGACACTACTGTACATCACATTCAGGCACATTTTCCTCTAGACCGGATTTGATATGATGTTTGTTAGTGTAATTAGAAACAGTAAGGTCAAAGCAGGTGTTTCCAATGATACTAATTAAGGTCCAGTTCCATTTATTGCAGCAGAGCCTCTCCAGTGAGCCAACACACACACCATAGCAGCATCCTGACTCTGTTTGAGCTGAATGGAACGGGAACCTTAATTAATATCACTGGTAACGCCTGTGTTTACCTACTATTTCATGTCAAAATGGCTGCAAAAAGGTCTATTCATATAATTAAAACATCATTTTCTGTCATTTAAAATGTTTGAAAATAATGCCACTGAAGTGGTTGCTAGTGTATTTTTCTTGTTATTGATTTGAGAGGAGGAAAAACATTACACATTAACTATGTATCATCCAACAAAGCTATTTAACAACTGAAACACTTCCCTCCAAAACAGGATTGTATTCAGGTGTAGGACCTCCCTGTCCTGTCCGACCTACAATTATGCTCTTCTCTGTTGACGGTGATGCTGCTGTGTGTACTGGTGTTGCCATAGATACCTCCGCATCAAGTGATTCTATTATTGTTTGGGCTGATGAAAGGGCCAGATGACTGCACGACCTTTACATGTCATTAACACACACATTGCAGACCGCACTGGCTCCTCAGTATTAGTCTTGAATTTTAATGTTTTTTCTTCAATATACACAAGGTTGTTTGAACTTTTACAAACCATTTGCCTCATAGATAAAAAAAGAAAAAGAAATACCCATTAGGCTTGCAACATAAAAGACCTATATTATAATAAATACATATACAGTTACTTCAAACTAATGTCAGAATAATTCTATATTTCATACAGTATATGGGAAAAAGTGTATAGAATATAAATTTAATATGCAACACTATGTTCAACAGAATAAATCAAGTGTAAACAGCTGAACACTTTATATTTACTTATTTTTTCTCCTTTTTTCTGTATTCTTTGAACATAATGTGTACATACGCATCTTATTGCAGTCATTAACAACAATCTGGCTGTTAAGAAGGCACCAGGGCAGATGAGGGCAGACTAGTATTTTGAATGTAGCCGCAGTGGTGTGGAATAGTGATATCATACATCATTAGCGTCATGGAAAATTCCACCTCATGTGTGTTGTCGCTTAGTGACCAAGACACACAATACGGAAAACCGGAGAGAAACCAGACGGTCTAGTTTCTTATTACCGTTTTGGATAAAAATGAAGTATTTTTATCTGGATTGCACAATACAAAATGTTGAGGTCAATTTATCAAGGGACCTTTTTATGTAAGTCTGTAAAATCAGGTAAGGTACATCCTGTATAGGTAAGCCTCTGTTATTGTTAAATTGTAACTCAAGAGAAAATGTAATGTAATGTCCAAAGTCTGATATGTTTCTTTTCCACTTTCTATGTTTAAATTCAACACAGCATTTCTTCTTAAAGTGACAACATGGAATCTGAAAACATAACTGACCTGTATGAAGACAATCGGGATGCCGATAGCAGCCGCCAGTCACTCCGGAGTACAAAGAAAGATTCATCTTTCCAAAAACACAAAAAGAACTTAAGGGACAATATCCAGGATAAGGAAGAAAAAGAGAGCTGTGATGACAGTAGATCCAAAACCCGAACGTGGCGTTCAGATCCAGATCGGGACCAGATATCAGATGGAGAGGGACGGAGAAGTAGTAGGTCATTTTATTCTGAGGATTATGAGAATGGGTCTCCTTCAGAGGGCTCGCTCTCATCATACTCCCAGTCCCGGACTCCATCCCCTACCCCTCAAAGAGGGGTGCGGGCAAAGAGGATTTCTAGCAGCCCCCTCTACAAGACAGGTATGTAAAGAAAGGAAATCACCAAGCATGGATTGATGAATAAATGAAACATAACCCTGACTGATTAAATGTGCTGTACTGTCCAGGTGATGGCAGTGTAAGGCAGAACATGGTGACTTCTGCAGGACAAAAACTCTTTTTAGACCTGGATTAAGATTTGAACATTTGAACATTTTTTACTCTGAACGTTTACCCAAAACTCTCGCACTATTATACACAGCATTGTTTTTCATTGGTTCCACTTGAATGTTATAGTCAATTAAAAAAAGTTTAAAAGTTTTTTTTAATCCGTCTGTTTCAATAATTGCCTATAAGTGTTTATTATCATCACCTTTAAATTATTTCTACATCGTGTGTCTTTCTGTACGTTGCAGCTGGTTTGGGGCGCAGGGGTTTGTCTCGCCCACAGCGTCCAGGCGGCTACCCCCTGACCCAGCAGCATCGCAGGGGAGTGCGATCACAAAGCAAGGAGTCCACACCCCCTAAAGAACTGGACCTGGTCACCAAGAGGATGCTGTCAGCCCGCCTGCTAAAGATCAACGAATTGCGTAACGCACTTGCTGAGCTGCAACAGCGCACTGATGAGCTGCAGAAGGAGAACCGAATTCTCAGACAGGTAGATCTAACTCTCTAGGTCAGTTAAATATATGAGGCCAGGAAATGAAGGAAGTCTTGACTTAATATCAGATTTTAGTGGCCACTCCTGATGTGTTATAGTAAAAAAGAAGTCTGACATAATCTTTTTCTTTTACCTTTGGCATCCTACAATGAGAATCTGTTCTTTTCCCCGCTGCAGCTTCAGGTGCGTCAAGAGAAAGCTCTGCAGCGCTACGATGACACAGAAAGCGAGATTTCCCAGCTACTGTCCCGCCACACCAACGAGACCCAAGTGCTGCGTGAGCGGCTCAGGCGTACCCAAGAGCGGGAACGGGCAGCCGAGCGGCGGTTGAAGGACAGCGAGGAGCAGCTGCAAAGGAGTCAGTCGACCATCGCACGGCTAAAGAAGCTGGTCGACAAGCGAGAGTTAGGAGCTAGAGACGAGCTAAGCCGCAGGCTAGAGGAAGAGAAGGCACGGGCCCAAGAAGCAGAACAAAAGATTAAGGTACATTTATTTTAGATTGAATTTATTTCTCTATTGATAAAACTGAGCTTTGCAGATGTAGTTTATAGATTTGACTCTTTGGTAACAAACGAATGGTGTCTTCTTACATGCTTATACTATAGCTAGATAAACAATCACCTGCAGGTAATAAGTAACACACATGCTCCAGATTTGTGCCAAATTTGTACTGACATCTGTGTGTGTTTGAAGGAGCTGGAGCGCAGCATGGAGCTGAGTAATGGCAGTTACCAGAGGCAGCTGGCTGCAGAGAGGAAGAAGACCATCAGTGCACAGGAGGAGATCAGGACTCTGCAGGAGGAGCTGGAGCGACTGACCAATAAACTCAAGGTCCATCTACATAAAAATATACTTAACTGAGACAAACTGTATCTTTCTATGTATTCAATGTATAAAATATTAATTTCTTATCAGGAGAAGGAGAGAGAACTAGATGCCAAGAACATCTATGCCAACCGCATGATGAAACCCTCACAAAGAAAAGACACAGAGAGTGGCACAAAGCGGAAAGGTAAGGCCTAACAATTGATGACTGTGCATTTGTAAACTGTGTTTACTTCCATTAACTTCTCTTTATTGGTGATGAAACTAGCTCTCTGTATGAAGAGATGATTTGGAATAGGATTAGCAAAATTAAATATTAATATATAATCTGCTTTTGTTTCACACATAGTCCCGAGCAGGAGCAGCAGCAAGGCAGTGCCGACTAAAGACAGGATGTCTAGTCTGGATTTCCCCACGCCTCCCCCTGCCATCAGTGATGCCAATGAGTATAGTGAACAGGCACCTGATGAATACCTATCACTCAAGGTAGAAAGAAGTGACTCCACTTCACTTTACCCCAACAGCCACACTTCATCTTCTGTCACTGTTATTTGTCTTGTCGTTCACCTCATGTGCCTCTTTCTCAATCAATTTACGTCAACAGGAGCTCGATAGAGTGGAGGGACAGGCAGAGACTGAAGACAGACAGCTAAAGATGAGAGACAGAGAACAAGAAAGGGACAAGGAGAAGGAGAAGGAGGTGGTGAAGGAGAAAGAGCAGGAGAAAGAGGAGAAACAGCATCTCAACCAGGAGCTAAATGTGCTCGAGGAGAAGGCAAAAAGACTAACAGATGGTAAGATAACCAGAGTGTGTACAAAAATTAATAAAAGGCACAAGAAGGCAACAGTATTTACTTTATGTTGTGTCCACAGGCTGGGAGAAAGATAAAGAGGAAGAAGACAGAAAAAGGACAAGTTCCCTGTTAAACCAGGAAGAAGAGAGCAACAGGAAATCCAGCCATGTCCAGGAAGAGGTGAAGAGATGGAACCAGGATGCTCTGGCCAATCAGCAAGCAGCAGAGGAAGCACGTCGCAAAAAAGAACAGCTGCTGGCTAAGATGCGCGAAATAGACAATCAAAACCAGGGAGGAGTCCACGACACCATGTTTGCTGAATCTAATCCTTCTGAGTCCAGCAAGAGAACCAGTAACCACTCTTCTCCTCGTCCTCCTGAGCAGAGGAACCACAACTCCTCGATTTTCAACCTCACAGAATCGGAGGAGTCGGGAAGTTTGCGAGCCGGTGCTGGGAGCAGGGAAGGTGGAAGGAGGAGAGCAGGTATTGAGGGTGGAGCTGTTACAACAGGAGTAGGAAGGAGAGCACTACGGCCTCAAATCTCCAGTGACAACTTGGCATTCGGAAGCTACGCGCCTTCTTTTGGAATGTCAGCTTCCCGAAGTTCTTCAGGCTTCCCTCCACCTCCGCCCATGGAGGACAGGGACTCCGCATTAGAAGCAATAGGTGTTTTTAGTCTCAGGGGGGTGGAGACAGAGAAAGAGAAGGAGACAGAAGGAGGAGTGGGGAAGGAAAGGAAGTCTAGCCTCATGCAGCAGCTGTTTGGCGCCCTGGCAACACCTGCAGGTGACGGTGTGAGCACCTCCAATAAAATGGAGGTCCTCAACAGTCCTCCACCTATCAATGGAGTACGGTCAAGAAGGGAGGGACTGCTCAGCTTCAGCTCAGGGTCTTCCACTCCTCCAGCATCTTCCCTGAACACCGTACATGTCGCAGATAGCAGACCTGCCATACGTGCCATCCCATCATTTGATGATGACATAGAGGAACTTACTTTATGAAATTAATTTGGATTTGAGGTCGTTAGTCTCATAGGAGGTGAGATAAATCCCAAAATATAACATTGAGTGATGAACATTGTCAATAATTCAAGTTGGAACACTATTCATTTCCCAATAAAACATTATCAACAGAAGCAAAGAAAAGATTTGCTAAACACTACATGACTACATAAATGATAGATCATTTAAGTTGTGTTCATGTCTTTAAGGTTTCATCCTGTAGATAATTTAATGTGCATCAAGCATTCAGGTGTATGTGTGTAGGATTAGGGTGACAGAGAAAGCTGTCACAGTGTAGCTGAAACTGGTAATATAGGATTTTTGTCCCTTTAGTCTGTTTTAAAGTAAGTGTTGTTCAGACTGTGGCTTTTACTGGTTGCACTTGTTAAACTTGAAAAGGTTCCTCAGGTTGCATTCCAGTTTATCTGAGCTAAAAGAGGCACAGCAGAGCCACAACACACAGAAACCAGCCCCGAGAACTATTTGTCAGATATTTTGAAGTAATATTAATGTGGGGTTGCTGTTATTATTGTTGGTTTGCGATCCTACAGTTCTTCGAGTATCTATATTCGGACAAAGTTTGTTCCAAAAAGTTTGGGCATATTCATTTTTTAATATGCTATAAGAATGAAGCACTACACAATATGACAATCACAGTATGTTTAGACGACTTGCTGAATGTCTGATGACTATATATCCATTAACGTTCTGTGACCACTTATCCTCATCACGGTCACGGGGGGATGGAGCCTATAACAGCTGACTTTGGGGCGACACCTTGAACAAGTCGCCACTCTCACATAATAATAATTTCGCAATTTAGAGCCACCGATTAAGTGCATGTGTTTGAATTGCGTGAGTACCCGGAGAGAACCCACGCAAACACGGGGAGAACATACAAACTCCACACAGAAAGGCTGCAGCTGAGGTTCGAACGAGGAACTTTTTTGCTGTGAGGCGACAGTGCTAACCACTGCACTTGAAAACTATATAAAACTTTATAACAATGGCAATCATCTGCAGGTTTATAACAACTAATGTTAATTATATTGATAGCGATTTAATAACCCATTACAGGAAGAAATGTCACAGAAACATGTTGATACCCTGTAATCACATTATGCTAAATAATTCATATAAGCTCACTGAATGCATAGCTTATGTTGTATTATAACAACAAGTTGTTGACTCACCTGTCTTGGAGATTTTGGGTGGAGTGTTACTAGAAACTTGTTCCTCTGAGACAGTAAGTAACAGTATTTCCTGGTATGTTCATGTTCATTTTCCCCTGCAATGATATGACTCAGCAGACAATCAGCACTAAAACAAACACCAGAGTCTGTAAAAGCTACAAGTTATGTTGAAGTGAAGACAAAGTGATGTGTTTTTATCTTATAGCCTTACATGCTATGATGAAAATCACTATAGAGTCTTATAATGTGGCACAAAGCTGTTACCAGTAAACTTGATATTTGTATATATTTTTTTTCAGATATGTCCATTTTTAAAGAGCTCTTTGTATTTATTCAGGCAGAATTTATTATAGTAACTTTATAAGGGAAGAAATGTGTAACCAATGAAAACCTTGTGGTTAACCAGTCTGTGTTCATGTTTTGAATTTTTCCACGTTTTGTACTTCTTGTCCAAGTCTGTGTCGTATTTTGTTGAATAAAAAAAAAAAAATGATAGTAAGAGTGAAGCTGTTGTTTAGTTATTAGTCTGTGGCGCACCCCACAATTAATATTCATGCGGCGGGAAGTCTGATAGGGATTCCTGGGGCGTCTCCAAGCAACCAGAACCTGACGCAGCCGTCCCGCCCCTCCTCCGGTAGCTCTGTGCTCAAAAACAAGTGGACCGCGGAGCTGTTAGGGGGATAGCATCAGAGGGAGCGGGCTTGTGGTGGTCTCCACTGATGACTGCATGGATTCAGGCTGACTACAAGTTGGACTGCAGCTGGTGACAAGGTAAACGAGCCGCACGCAGTCTGAGTGACAGTGTTTGAGGTGATGCTGGTGCTGTCTCACCTTGCAGCACGACATCAGAAAAACAAGAGGAGGGTTAAATGAATGTCTGCTCACGTGGACGCTGTATCACTCGGTTTATCGTGCAAATGTAAAGTTAAATGTTAGATCTAATGTACAGAGACCGTGCCAGTCTATTTCCTGAAGAAACCAATGAGAGATACACGTTGTTGTCTTCATGCTGAGGCTTCATGACTAAAATGAAGGGGGAGAAAAGTATCAAATTAGTAAACTTGACCACAACTTTACATTCCGAGATCCCTCCTTCTATAGTCTAAACAGAGAGTAAAACAATGTGAAGAAGTGGAGAAGAAGGAAATATATAGATCTAGTAATAATGTTTTGTGTTCATGTTATGTGATGATTAAGGAGAGAAACGTCTAGTCCACTACAATTCAACAGTCTACATTTATTTAATAGTTTTAGTAACTATTTGCTCTGCACATCAATAATAATAATACAGAATATCATTAAGGAATAAATGATAATGTATTATTATGGATAGAGATTGGACTTTAGTAATACCTCTCTGCAGTATGTATGGTAAAGAATAAACCCAACCTTTACCAGCTGCAACATTAAAGTGATTTACATATGAATACATACAGATATTTGAGTATTTTAATAGACATTATTCTGAAATGGGCCGTTCTGCATAATGAGTACTTTTACTTTTTGTACTTTATATTTCACTGATACAACTTTTGTGCTTTAATTAAGTAACTTCTTTAATGCAGGACTTGTAACAGAGTACTTCTGCACTGTGGTATTACTACTTTTAGTAAAAGCAAAATATCTGAGAACTTCTTCCACCACTAAAGTTTACTGTGTGTGTGGGTGTATGGGTGGGTGTATGTGTGAGTGTATGTGTGGGTGTGTAGTGCTTGTGTTATGCTGGCCAACCATCCGCCCCACAGAGCAGAGGCATCTAAAATTTCAGCTGTATTGTAGTAATAAGTTCGGTTTAATTTCAGGTATAATGTATAATAGTGATTTGATTGAAGACAGGAATCATGTGTGATGGTCACATAGATGCTGATATCTTATCCTCTCACAGAAATGTTTAAATTCATCCTTATTTCTGTTACCTGTTGATACTGATATTCACTATGTTTTTTATTTATTTATTTATTAGTTTAGGCTGTTAATGTGGCATATTTTTATCCACATTAAGTTTCTGTTGCCACAACAAAGAAATCCAATAGGCCACAGTAATTGGGTGTTTACCTTTATGAATAGCTTTTGTGTCAGGCTTCTCATCTCTTTGAGCCCACTTGTGATCCCGGTGATGATTTCTATGGATAATAATGCTCATATTCTCATGTAGTGCACTGTGTAGCCACACATAATGAACCCTCCTTGGAAATTTAACACCTTTGAATGGAAATGACTCAGAGGTGTGTTATGTTATAGACTAGCGAGATACACACTTAAGCCTGATTAGTTACTCTGCAGTAATATTTGTTATGTAGACATGCCGGCATGTTCCAGATAGGAGAGCCAGACTTCATAAGCCAAGACCAGGTTTTGGCATCTCGTAGTCCCACACCACAAAATAAATTTTATTGGTGTGGCACCACTGCAACTGGATGTTGCTGAACAATCAGATTCTGCTGCCTTGAAACCAGAGGAATGTATGGTGATGTTTACTGTACTGTTTACTTTGGGCGCCAGTTGGGAGATTTGAATAATGCGGATAGATATGTTGTGTGTTGTGTTTGTATTTGCCTCAGGCTGCATTTAAGATTCAGGATGTCAATTTTGGCTTTCCTAAAGAGAAACATTTCCTGTTGGTCTATTCAGTGGCTGAGGTCACCAAAAGTACCTCTTAAATCATCAACAAGCCAACAAGAGGCCGGTTTGGGTTTTTTTGCTGTCATGACTTTAAACCCTTTATTTCTTTATAATTTGGATCACAGCTTATTATATCATTTGTGTACATTTCTGCCCATATTTTTAAACTTCCTGGCTCTGCAGTTCCTATTCACAAACGCACCTCCTTACTGTACATCCACGGTCTTTACAAACTCTTTAAAAATGCATGTGGTATGGATTTTCATCCTCCCGCACTGGTCTCCTGTAACAATGTGGCCTCCAGAGACACACTGATTCCTTTAGAGAATAAGGACAGGATCCATTCCCAGGCATTCACAAGTCAGCCACTCTGCACAGTGAGAGGTCTATTTTACCTTGCAAAACAGCCAAGCCTATCATTAGATACAATGACTTCACTGCTGGTCTGCTGTGCCCATTATGGAATAACTGAGCACTAACCACTTATTGAGCACTTTGTAAGAGGACGCTGGGCAAAAGAAAGTCTGCTTTTGCTGCCACTGTTATGAGTGTGTGTTTGCTATATTATTTAAGAGGCTTAGTTTGTGACTTTGTTTCCTGAGTTAGTCTTTCCTGTGAGCCTCCATACTAACTCCACTGTTTCTAAACCGGGTGAATTAAACAAATACTGAAATTTGGATGGATTGCTGTGGAATTTTGTGACATTCATGGTCACCAGAGGAAGAATCCCACTAACTTTTCAGTAATCTCTTGAATCTTCCTCTACAGTTTTGGCGTTAAATATCTTGGTAACTGTTGGATAAATAGTGTGAAATTGTGTGCAGACATTCGTAGCCTCCTCAGGATTATCCTCTGACTTTCTGCCATCAGGTCAAGATTTCAATTTTAGCATGCCAATGTTAGCATTTAGCTCAAAGCGGAGACAAAATGCACATTGTTGAATTGTGTTTTTGTAAAAAAAAAAAAAAAAAAAAAGATATCTAATAAAGAGTACTTAAATATGCCCATAAAGTGATGAGGATGATCAGGATCTGTTAAAGTACTTTGTGAATCATTTATTATGGCCACATATGCTTTTAGCTGTAAACAGAAGGGTTGTTGTAAAAGAGCAACACTATCAGCCATTGTGCCCCTCTGCCAGCCGTCTGTCACTTCAGGTTGGTTAAGGCAATAAGCCCTGAGGACAGGAGGTGGAAATTTGCTGATTCATTTACAGTCCCCGTGTTGTTGCTATGGAAACAGTTTGTTCCTGTTAAAGGAAAATCCTGGAGGTGTGTTCCCTCAGTGTGCTGATCTTTTATTATGTGATATGTGAGGAGCCAAATGCTCAGTCTAAATCAGTTTACTGACTGAAGTGGAGAGAAAACTTTATGATATACTCATCACTCAGTCTTTCTGATATACATCCTGTTATACAAGTGAGCCTATCATGCCACAATGCCACAGTTGAGGTGTAGCCTTTTTGTCAGATGTCATGTTAGTTTTGTCTCTTGTCATTTGGATATGGTGGCCTTTGGCCATGTTTAACAACTTGCATCCTCTCTTCTCTACAGTTTTGAAAGATTATCTGCCTCTAAGACTCCAATGGATCCAGTAAAAATCCTTTGAAGATCGACTTTCTGACAAAGAGCAGAGAAAGTGGATGCAGGAAGGAAACATCCCCATGATTACAGTCATTTGTAGCAACAAAAGAGGCCGCCAATGAAGAACCGATATCTGCTTTTATTTTGATACATTTTTTCAGGAAGCTTTTTGTGTTAAGCAGATCAATGATGGACACACCCTCAGCTCCTCAGTTTAAGGTGGACAGGAATTGTGTCCTGGAGGAAGTAGAATGTGGGGAAGACGTGGATTTGCCTGCAGATGACCATCTCACGAGCTTGAAGGCCTTGACGGAGAAATTAAGACTGGAGACCAGGAGACCTTCTTACCTGGAGTGGAAAGCTCGGCTCGAGACGGAAAGTTTCAGAGAGCCAGGAGCTGATAAAAGTCCCACGCAAGTGGACCCCGAAGGGAAAGTAGTCACACCCAAAGAGACTGTGGCGAACTCTGATGTGATTCAGTGCAAGTTGCCATCAGGTGTACTGAAGGGATTTGGGAACATCGATGAAGCTCTCAGTTGGCTGAGAAGAGAACTGGTGAGATCTGGCTTAAATTCTTTACAATGTACAAATTTATCATGTATCTTTGAATCTGGAGCAGTTTGCTATCAGTCTGGCCTCTCTAAAGTGGAAGGCCCTATTGCAAAGATCTTATTAAGGTACTTAACTCTTCATACTTGAAATTCAAAATTGAAGAGCTTTATAATTTTACAGTTAAAGGCCAGAATAGAGCTAATTAGAATTACACAAGGGACACGATGTCCAATTACTTGCCAGAAGAATCCCGTTCATATTTGTGAGTGAGAGTTTGATTGAAACTTTGTTACACACTGTTTCTGCGAGTGTAATCGTTTTTACTCTGCTCAATTACTTTGCACATTCACCCACGGTTGAACTGGACTGAGCACACAAAGAGGCACTGTGAGAGGCAGAATTATACTGACAAACAAGTGAGATGATCTTTGCATGTAGACAGTGAACACGAAAGCTTAGAGAGCTTATGACGAGAAACTTGTTTGTGGATACCCCACTGTGAGTTTTCTTTTTAGAATTTGGGACACACGACTGAATGCATGGACCTCCCGCTAATCTAGATAATATGAACTACATGTAAATTGTTGTTGGAATCATAGTTAGAAGTAAAACTGGTCGGCAAAGCTAAAAATATGTTTAAAGGAATAGTTTGTTTAGGAGATACACTTGCTTGTTTCCTTGCCAAAGGTTAGATGAGAAGATTGATACCACTCTCATGTTTGTTTGGTAAATACGGAAGCAGCTAGCCTGGCTACAGTCTGCACCACTAAAACTCACAAACTGACATTTAGTCATTGAAAATTTGAGTTAATGAACTGATTAATCAGTAAATCCGCAGGCTGTTTGAGCTGTTTTCTGTCTCTCTCCATCAGACAGACATGCGCCTGCAGGACCAGCAACTGGCGAGGCAGCTCATGCGGCTCCGTAACGACATCCACAAGCTGAAGATCGAGCAGACGTGCCACCTGCATCGCAGGATGCTCAACGACGCCACCTTTGGCCTCGAGGAGCGGGACGAGTTGTCGGACCTGCTGTGTGAATGTCCGGTCACGCCGGGGCTCGGCCTCTCTGCTCCTCTGAGGCTCATCGGTGTCACCAAGATGAACATTAACTCTCGCCGTTTCTCGCTCTGCTAGTGGCAGTGATAGTCTCGTACTATCTTTGCTCCAGTGCATCATGCCAGCCATGGCCATATGTTAGATAGTGGTGAAATCCTTTGTGCATTTAGGGCTTGACCACAATGATGTGAGGATAAACCTAGATGAAAACCTTGTTTTACAATCCCTATAATCAAAGAGAGACATTTAGGTAATGTATATTATTTAGAAGAAGATTATAGTAGGTACATATAAAGTGCTTTTGCCACTAAACTATACATGGCAGCTATATACAGTCTCTCTCTCACTCTCTGTCTTAAAACCGCAGCAGATTTTAGACCTTTAGGCCATCTTGATGTACAGTTTTTAAACTGAAGCACTCTCAAGCTGTTTCCTGGGACTTTCGTGGTTTCTCTCTACAAGCAGAGATTGAATATTTGAATATATTTTTACTGCATACAGACCTCTGTATAATGCCAGTCAGTAGTGGCGCGTGAGTGACAGTCAAGATTTTATTTTTTTGTTCCACATCCTGGATCTTAATCTAAATGTTTTGTGCTTTTAAAAAGATGCCTTAATATTGATACAAATTGTACACTATACCTAATGCATATTTGAGTCAGTGCGCAGTAGCAAACAATGATTTTTTTTGTAGAATATGATGAAGATTTATGATTTATTCTTTCAAATGATTGTCAAGTTTGCTGGTTTTCAAGTTCTTTGCTGATGTTTGCGTCTTGGTTTGAGCTTTGCCTCGTCTATGCTCTAATTGTGATCTGAAAATTTGAGAGGACATTGGCCGTTTGAAACGAAAACATGGTTTGGTTTCACGGATAAACATGAAATTATAGCTCATCTAGATCTCTGTGTGTACCAAATGATTTCATTATGTGGATCTTGTTATGTCGACGGTCATGATAAGACCTTTCCTTACTCATTTTCTTTTGGGTTGTGGAGGTTTTGCATTTGCAATGTGAGTCAAGTATCGTCTCAATGCACAAACACAACAGGAAAAAGAGTTTCAGGGTTTAATGGCCCTCCTCGAGTCTGAACATAATCACGTCTTTAAAGCTGTCTCACACGACATCTAATTTGTTTGCCACAACAGTCGCACCAATAGAGCAGATTACCTGAAATGATAAGGTTAACATCTGCGTCTACTACTGCTCAGACTGTTCCAACATTATATGATTAGCTTGTTGTACCAACACAATACTTGGTCTCAGCTTGCAGGGTTCCCTGAACAGGGAGGCACAATGCCACCTGGCTTGTGTTACTAAGCTTATAATCAACTGGAACATACCTTAAAACTAAAAAAAAAAAATACATTAAATGGTTCATTGTTAGTGCTTAATATGTTTTTGCAAATGTACTGGAAATAAATAATCCATCAAGACGTTGGATGTGTTGGCTAGTCTTTTTGAGAGTCAGAGTGATACCACTCTCATAATTGTATGTTAATTATAAAGCTACAGCCAGGAGAGAAATATGAGAGTGGTATGATCTCATCAAACTATCAACCCAAAAACAAATAATGGTATCTTCCAGAAGTTGGAATTATTCCTTTAAGCTTTGGAAAATGGCATGAAATATATATATATATTTTTTTGTCGCTTCCTTTCTTCAAATGAGCCTCTCTGTCATTTTTGTCCTCATGCTTTTGTTCTGCAGATAGCTGTCATCTCTGCATGCTGCACAGAACTTGTGGAAACAGTTGGGAACAACCCGGGCCCCCACACTTTTGTGTATGTGTGAAGACATGAAGCACGAGGGTCATGAGGTTTTTGCATGTGAGACACTCGGTGTAACCCGCTCGCTGATCCCTGTGTCCTCTCCATCTGGAGGGTCTGAAGTGGCATGTCATGAATGACTCTGCTGAGCCTGAGATTTTCATGCATGAGCTCCAGCTTTATGCAAGCTTATCGCTGCTGAAAGCCACATCTCCTTCTGACTGAAAGACTGCCAAAAGGGGCCACCAAACACTTTTTCTAACAAGTTTCTGGTGATCGAGGTGGTTTCATTTCTTTTTTTTTATTTTTAATTATATTTAAGCTATTACAATTAAATAAATACTGTGTCACTATTGTTCTACTGTTCACAAAAGCACTTTGTACTTGTTTAGATTCCAGTTCTGCTCAACAGCTGTCACTGGAGTTTTCCATTTTATTAATTTCATGCCTAAACCATCTCATTTGCATGACAAAATGACTTGACAGGCCTAAAATCAGGCGCTATCTCTGCTGCTGAAGCATGAAGGCCAGACTCTTTATCCAAAGCCACAGTCCTGATGCAACAATTAGGCATCATAAGCAGTTGGTTTACAGGGAAAACACTTCAATAGTATGACCTGCATTCAGTTATAGGGAAATTAGTGTGTTAGGCCTTTTTTTGTGTGTATTTTAAAAAGGGATGCACTTCATTTATATCTTTATATTTTGTCTACTAAGAGCTTTTTTTTCACACGTTCACGACTAGAAATGTAGCTTCCATCCTGTTCCAGGAATATAACAGATGTAACAGCACAGAGCTGCAGTTCTCACCAAGACAGAGCTGCAAACTCGAAGCATGAACGGCTGACAGAAAGCACACCAAGGTGAACCGCAGGGTGAGACTGGAGAGAATCCCAGACTGCATCGTACGCCGAGCCTTTGTGCAGGAGAGTCTCAGTACCTTCCATCTCGGCAAAGATTTACTGTAAGGATGAGACGTTTAGAGGCCAGCGCCACAGCTTCAGAGAAGAACACAATAAACAGACAAACAGAATTTCCTCATTTGTGACATTTTGCAAAGCTAAAACTTTGACCAGCAACATTTAACTAACGGTGTGGAAATAAGAGCTTAATCTATGTTTTTTTTTGTTGTTGACAAATTAAGGCACGTTACAGACTCATGAGGTTCAATTACACCCCTAGAGAGTTAAGACAGATTCAGAATATAGAAAATAGATTTATAAGGTCAGAGGAACACCTGGACCAGCTCCTGAACACATATTAAACATGCCCTGGAACTAAGAATAGCTTTTCACACATTGCTTTCTATGTGGGATATTAATTTGGGAAAAAGCCCCTCACTTGCAGTTTCCTTTTCATTTTTGGATTAGGCTGTGTGCTTTGTATAAAATATAAGCTCTTCAATGTGTATCACATGTTATTGTTTATTTATATATTTGTTTAAGCTTTGTTTATATATTTGTTTAAGCTTAAATTATTCTTGAGCAACTTGGGAAACTAGCTGTTAACACAACATTTTATGCTTTTTTAAGTTGATACAGTGAACTCTTTTCAGCTCTCTTTCGGTTTCCACCCACTCTGGTTGCAGCATATGCAGCTATTGGTGCTGGGCAGGTAGCATACGGTGGATTTATCTGAAATATTTGCCAGAAAATATGTTCAAGGGAATGGTGGGAATGTTGAGTGTAAACCAAAACAGTAAAGTTAGAGACTGTAAAACCAAAAGAAAGATGCTAAAGACCCGAGGAGAACTACACTCTTTGGGTTCACATCACAAGTAGTTATTTTGTCCATTGTTACTATAAAAATATTGGTGGCTTTAAAACAAACATGCATTTACTGAGTATATATATTCAACCAAAACTTTATCGACTAGCAGAAAGTCGAGGGAGGTTTTTGCAGAATGTTTCAACTAAAGCAAAACTCAAATGAAGTAAAATGTTTTATTCAAAAATGGAGAGTACTTCTTGAATCATTGCGTAGATCATGAAGTTTTCAGACATGTAAACAAACACCCATCTGATTCTTCTTCATGAGGCACACTCATGCAAAGGTGATAAAGTCACTATAGAGGCACTACAGGGGCTCCGGTCGTTGTTGTAAAGATAATTGGAAAACTCTTTATAAAACAGCGTGGGATCTTTTAATGACCGCATTAAACCAACTGATCTATTTAATAATTACTTGCTTCGAATGAGGCACTGTCACGAGTCATTCTGTTCTGTCTAAAATTGGATTAGGAAGAGAATTTACAGGAGGCCAATTAGGCTTCTGCCAAGTACTGTGAGAAAGACAGACCATGTCCAAAACAATCATTTACTCTCCCTCTGCATCAAAACAACGAAGCACGCCTGCAGCATGTTTTGATCTGCAACTATGACTAAATGAAATATTAATGGCTTTTTAAAATCACTTCTAAATGAAGCAACATTGTCACAAACAGGTACAACTAACCAAGAATAGTTGGCCTGTGTGACGAGAGAGAATCTGCGTGCGCTCAGTGAGATCATAGGCTTCTTGATTTTCTCATCCTTTTGTTTCGAGGCAGACGGTGTCTCAAGCCAAAGTGGCTATCTGAACCCAGGTGTAGTGTTCCAGTCTGTACATGCACTCCTATACCTCTGCTCCATTCCCAAAACAAACAACCCAGACAACGTCACGCGCATCTTTTCATTCAAATGTGTGTTGTACTTTTAAAACTTACTGATGGAAAATCATATAAAAGTAGCTCTGCGAGGAAAAATGGTTTAAAAGCCCGGTGAGTGGCGTTGCAGAATGGAATGTGCTCGACTCGAACTGTCCTGCCAATTTCTCGTCCCTCCGACACACAAAACTAATCCCCAACTTTGAGGGCAACATCCAGCACGATTGCTTTGATGAAACTCCACAGCAGCTTAGGTGCATCCAAGCAGATGATCAGTCAGAGATGATCATGATCAGGTTATGAAACCCGTCTCCTCGTGTGTCACTTTTGGCGCACGAAGGTCAAATTAAATAAGGTGGGTTAGTCTCACTTCAAACTGCTGATCGTGCAGCAGACAAAAGAAAAATCACAATGCTTGTACATTTACAACAAAAACAGGCAATCTGTTTAAAGTAGCCGTTATTTAATAACCATGATTTGCTCAACTGTAGTTACAGTTCATAATTACCTGTCTGTGTGTGACAGACAGTTGGCAGCAGTACTGCAGTGTAAAGGCACAATGACAGATAAATGTAATGTCACAAAGACATAACAAGATGACCTGCAGGAGAAGAACAAAAAAAAAAAAATCATAAATTTACATCAGCCATAACTGGCTTTGTCAAATACAGTCCCCACTCAAATCGCGTGAATTGAATGAGAATTTTTTTTTTTGTTGTTTTTACAGCATTTCCTTGGTCAGTTTGAATAAGTCAAAACGATATAAATGAGTAAACACTGATAACAAATGATAGTGTAAAAACAAAAGTGGTACACAAATCTTACTGAAAAAAAACAAAATTATATATAGCAAAATGTTACACTCTCACAGCAACACACACATGTGAAATAAATGAAGTTCTCCTGGTGGATGAAGCTGATTGACCTATAGTAATACAAAAGCACAAACCGGTACAGCCTCAGACTTAACCTTCTAAAAACATGTCCACAATCCTCTTTGAGGGTATTCACTCTGAAATATTCTCAAACACTCTGGACATTTCCGCTACATTGCTGACAGCAGTGGCAGATACTGCCAATAAATGAGTACAAAAATCAAAAGAAACTTTTAAAAATATATCAGAGGCCGTGAATCCCTCTGCAATGCAAAAAATAGCCAAATGACTGCGTTTCACCTACAGGGTCTGCATAAGTGCATTTGTTGACTTCATGTTTTCGTGGTGACAGGTTGAGGTTTCCTGTGAGTGCGTAGGGACTATAGAACGTCCTCTTGACAATTAGAGGAAAATACAATTAACCAAATCTT
This sequence comes from Argyrosomus regius, assembly GCA_946959425.1. Classification (NCBI taxonomy): domain Eukaryota; kingdom Metazoa; phylum Chordata; class Actinopteri; family Sciaenidae; genus Argyrosomus; species Argyrosomus regius. Next base: position 13,304,729 of record OX336901.1, on the reverse strand, counting down.
AGGTCAGTGCTAAGGACCACCTTCATCTGATCCGTTCAGCTCATGCCTACTGTTCATTTGAGGATCGGCTGCCATTCTATGTCAGCTCTTGCAAAAACAAACAAACAAAAAAAAAAAAACTCCCTTCTTCGCCCCCCGCCCCCGCCGCGTCACGGTGTCACTCCCTCCTGGTCCATACTGCAGCCGAGAGCTTCAATGTCATTGCTGATATCAGTGATCATGCGGTCCCATTCGTCTCCCTCTGAGGCCTCCTGGCCCTCGTCTGAGGCGGCGCTTCCTCCGGCTGCTCCGTTGCCGTTGGTGGTGGAATCGGAGGCGGAGCTGGCTGTCCGCCGGTAACGGCCAAAGCTGTCTGTAATGATGCCTCGGCCGTCCTTCACACCGATGGTCTCGAGGAAATTCTCAAAGTGCTGGCTGTCCTTCTCTGGTATGAAGGGACGCAGGCCTGCAGGGGAACGTTACAATGCGCTTAATCATGGACTGTGTCTGACATGACATCTGTCTCTATAGCACACGTTTCACAACAACATTTATTGTGATGTAATGAATTTTATATTGGCTATGACAGATGTTGAGGAGACCGCAGTGCAGATGGGACTTTTAAAATAATGATTTTATAATGTCTCACTTTTTTCGTGTGGAGAGATGTAAGTAGGTTTGAAACTGTTGTGGCAGGAAAACTGGAAGCGACAGTGAGCTGTGTGGCTTTACTGGCATATAACCAAGCCAGACTGTGACACTGCTGTCGACTGTTTGCTTCACTATTCCCAGGCACGCAATCGTATCCAGACCACATCAGCACATCGGTTCATTTTGAGAGCAGCTACTTAGTGTCTGTAAATACGTCCCAGTGCAACTGCACAATAAAACTGGGGCTGAAAACACCAAAAATTAGACCAGTTCAAAAGATATGACAGAAAACAAAGTCTGTGTCGAAAAAGTGTGTTTTGCAGGTAACCTGGAAACTCCTCCCTCCGTCATCTCTATGGATGGCTGACCAAGCTCTATCCACTCACTCACTCTCTCACAACAGCAGCTTTGTTACTAGCCACCCGCTTTCTGTTCCATTTGTTGACATTTGCAAATCATAGATGTTCTTTGACTCCTTTGTTGCTTCTCTTGAACCATGACCGAACACCGTGAGGACAATTTTTTTTATACACAGTTTGAAGTCGGAAAAAAACATAAGCTCACACAGGTGTGTGGAAATGTCTGCTTCCAGAAACAAACTTTGGTTGTGTACATTATCATATCATCAGTATCATAAGTGCAGCCTTGTGCTTGAACTTCTCTAGATCTCGTTGGGCCTGATTATAAAGAGGTCTATGTGTCTTAACTGATGGGAATATAGAGCGTACGTACCAAGTAGAAGGAACTTCCTGCTGTCCCCATAGAGTTGTCGCAGGTTGATGCAGAACTCGTGGATGGAGGCACCGTTACGGTATTCATGGAGCAGGGTAGCAAACTGCTGGATCTCTTGGGATGACAGTTTGGTCCGCAGCTAGAGTGGAAAAGTTATTGGAAAAATCAAAACAAGAACTAGTACAGCTTGAAAAGATATCTTATTCTCAAAACCAGAAACGGGACAAAGAAGGAGCGGCTGAAATGGTCGTACTGTGGTCATGTAGTCCTGCAGCAGCTCCGCAGCAGTGGTGCTGAGCTCTCCTTCACTTGCAGTCTTCGTCTGAGGGGACGCTGGGGTGGAAGGTGACGGCGAGTTTTCTTCTGCCTCTTGGAAAGGACTGAGAGAAGAATGCACCTCTTGTAAATGACAAGCGGACGTAAAGCACTTGCAGAGAGACGTGACAAAATCTTCCAACTGCGTACTTACAATGTGTTCGCTTCTTCTTCAAAAGCCTCCTTAACATCCACTTTGCTTGAAGAGTCATCTGCAAAATAAAAGTACATGTTTGCACTTCGGTAGCTTGAGAAGGGGGTAAAACCAAAGAGCCTAAGTTAAATAAAACAGTCAAATAAATGTTCCAAAACATTTCTTAAGCTTATTTAAAAACCAAACTAATAATCTGGGAAATTAATCTCATTCTTCATCCATCCCTGTACTTGTGACTGAGTGTAGAGAGCCTGTAAGTCATTTTCCACCCTTACCACTGTACAGAGAAAGGTGTCTGGTAGGTGTAGTTGCTCCGTCATAAATGGCTCTGTCCAAGAAGTCGATGGTTGATTCTGTGTAAACGATCTGAAAGACCTGGCTGAGCAGAAGACACAGCTCCTCTGCCGCTGCCTACAAGACAAAACATTTTTAGCTATTAAACCAATTCATGACAATCCCCTGGCTGTCAACAAATACTATAAATACAGAGCTACACAATGCGCTGTAATATGTCTCAGTGTGTTACTGCTACCTGTTGATCAGTGGAATAGTATAACACCATTGCGTCCTACTGTGTGTGCTACTAGAGTCTAAAACTCCACAGGGAACCTTCAACAAAGAGCGCCGCGGGAGGCCTGGAGCCAAAATTTAAATTCACATTTTAAATAAGTGTCTGTGAGTTAATTTGATGTGCGCCGTTCTCGACTGTGTCATCTAAACTGAACTAAAGAGATGCACCGCATGCACCACGCGCGTTGTAAACATAGCTCTAGATGCTAAATAATACCTTATTATCAACGGCCAGCACAAGCAGACAGCAGACTTCCACAAGAACAGCTCCACTCTCTGATAAGGAGCTCAGCGTCTGAGACTTGTTCAGATCAGGACACGAGCTGGGACAAGGGGAGCCTCCTGACTCCTGGGCTGAAAAACATCAAATACACACAGTCAAATCGGGTTATTGTTAAATTATCATTGTTGAATTTTCGCCAACTTAGCAGACACTACTGTTGTCGAACAAGATTCTTAAGTTTCTGTAATTGTACATCTGACAATACAAAAAAAAGAACAAAACGTCAAACAATTTTAAATGTTTTTTTACCTGTTTTGATCACCACAAGGTGCAAAGAGTCATCCCTGATGTAGGAGACAGCAGCAATATCATGGATGGGCACTCTTAGGATGATGTCCTCTCCATCGCGCCATGCAAGCTTTATGTTGTACGCCGACAAGCTCACCACTGCATCCTGCTCTGATGTCAGCTGGCCTGCCAACTGATGGGACTTCTGAGAATCACCAGAGGCGGCCAGTGTGGATAATTACGCACGGTATAATAGAAATTAGAAACACCATGTCAGGTTAAATCCTCTTTCTCAGATACTTACCCTTGCAGTGTCAATGAGCTGCAGCACTTCTGTGCGACTTGATGGGTTCAAGTATCCTGGAACGGATGTCAGCTGCCCCAAGTACTGGACAGGACAGAACATGCACAAACGTTTTACTAAGAGAGTTGTACAAAAAAACAGTACCTTGTGGTGGGTGAAACAGAATTCTGAATCAAGTAATTAACTTAGTTATACAACTAAGTTAATTACTTAATAACTTACATAACTGCATCGATTTGGAATGATCTGAATTGTTTCCATTTTAAAAATGAATTCTTCAATTACAAATTCATATTTTTGGACAGTCACTGACTATAGAACTGAACTTGATGTGTGCAGCTTGAGCACATGCTACTGCAACATTTTAAAATGTAGGCAGGGTGGTCACACTTACTTTGACTTCCTTCTCGATGTAGTCATTGAGCAGGATGTCGGGGTCGATACGGTGGTCAGGCTGAGAGAGTGAGAAGGTGTGGAGGGCCCTGCGCTCGGTGGCTTTCTCCTGGGCCTTCTTGTCTCTCCCCTTCTCTCCTTTCATGAAGACTCGCTTGAACGGAGACACGATACCAGCCTGGTGGAAAAAAGACAAACAGAGCCGGGTTGAGAGAAATAATGTCAAGCCTTCTGAAACGCAGTAAAGAAATCTGACTTTACGTGGATGTGTAGCCTTTCAGACTCTCTAGATTGATAAACCACTGGCCTTATCTGTTTCTATGCAACGATATATTATTAATAATTACAGGACTATTCATATCCACGTGTACATATGGTGTGGTTGCAATGTGCAGGCACCACAGCAAAGCATCTGCAGATTCAGCAACAAATTCAATGTCCACCCTAAAAAAACCAGGCCGTAACTTTATCATAACACTGTTGACACTGTTGACAGTGGTACGTGTACGCCTTGTAATTTCTGCTGATCCCGCTTCCCCAGACTGCGCTGGTAGCTGCAGAGCAAGACGCAGCAGATGTCTTTGAGCATATTTGCAGACCTCTGTTACCCAGTATGTGTTGCTCAAATGTCAACAATAGCATGTGCAAAAGGGAACTTTACATTTTGCCGCCATGTACAGTACAGACCAAAAGTTTGGACACACTTTCTCATTTAAGAGAATGGGAAAGTGTGTCCAAACTTTTGGTCTGTACTGTATGTGTCGCCAAAGAAAAATGTTTTCCTTCTTTTGTCAGAAAAGGAAATTTTCCTGTAAAAAAAAACATCTATGTTATCTATTAGCTCTTGTATCAACTGGTAAAATGTCAACACCACAGCACTGTGTGACATATTTTGTTCAAGACGTCACGTCTACGCAGAATACAAAACATTTCAAATCATCATGAAAAGCCTACCTCGGTCTCCATGAACCCCCGCGCTAAAAAGGAGTCGCTTACTCGACGGCAAGCACGCTGGCCTGGCCACAGATGCTGCTATGCTCGGCGCTCTCTGAACAAGACACCTGTTGCCTCCACTTACAGTGACAGCAGCCAACTGGTGACAGACGTACAGGATCAGAAACCGAGCGAGTGTGTATGTGAGGGGTGTGACCCCCCCAGAGAGGAAGGGAAGTGTCTGTGTCGCTACACCCAGGCACAAGAACAGGAAGGGGACTAGCCACAACTTCCTGTGATGACACGCTTATTTGTGCTTTGAATACTAAGACGATTAAAACGCTGCAGCACGCTCTTCAAGGTGTTTTGGAAACAAGCTCTGCGGATGTTGAAGACTTAACAGAGTGTGTGGTGATCATCTTCGACTCCAGATCTTCATATCTTATTGTGATGATTGCTGTCTTCCTCACTCACTCAGCACTCAGCTCTGCAGCTGAAGGTCCACGCATGCCACTGCTTAACCGAAGAAACACAAGGCCTTGTGCAAGAGGCTACGTTGTTAACCACAGACGTCGCATCTGCAATGTTGTCTACGCTGCAGATTCAATCAGGTGAAAAGTGCAAACAGCCTAATGGAGCTCTGCAGGACTTATTTCCCTTTTTCAGTGAAGGTCAATGCAACAAATTTCCTCTACAAGCATAAAATCAAACAAGAAGAGGAAACTTCATCTAGACAATGTTTACTCGCAATATCTAGGGTTCCTGTCGCAGGAGTAGTTTTATTAACTTTGCTCATTCATAACAAATACCCACATGTATTGATTACAAATTTTACAATATTGGAAAACCCTGTGTGGGAACGGAAACTAAGCTGAGCAATCTCTACACACACCAACAACAAGCATGAATGCAGCAAGGTGTTAGGCAGAGGTGTTTGACTTTTACACGCCACTCATAATTTGGTTCCTGTTAGATGTGGTGTCGGTGGCGTTTGATGACAAACTTTAGGCTCCATACAACGGCGCAACCTATGACCCAGTGCATTATTTAAACAGAGCGTCGCTTGTGAAGACAAGCGCATTAACATTTGATGGCTTCTCCTTGTGAAACGTGAGACAAGAGCTACCGTAGTTGACCCCAGTGAATGGCCAAGACATCAAGATGCCCCCCTTTTTTTTTTTTTTTGCTAAAAGTTAGCAAAGCCACATAGTGCTGCGATGGCAAGCGCAGGAAAACTTTGACCAAGAAAATCACTGCTGCTTTCACTAATGTTTTGATTTAATCATACTGAGAATAAAACAAGAATAAGAATCCAATCCACAAATATTAACTATCTCTTGTTCATGAATGAGCTATTCCCGGTGAAGTGTGTGTTCACTTTCATAGAGTTAAGAGACAGTAACATCATTTTCTGCCTTTCCAGATCCAAGCTGCAGCACTTGTGTTACATAAGGATGTCCGTCATTCTTGATTTGTTCATGTTCGTAAGACATTACCACTTTCAGCTGGCCTGAAAGCTAATACCGCGCACCCACATGAGTCAAGAAAGCGTTCACCCTGCTGCGTTCCTGTAAGGTAATTCAGCCGGAAAAACCCCCTCTGACTTCTGACAGTTTCCACGCCAAACAGTGCTCCTGTCTTCTCTGTGGGACACACGGGGACGCTTTTATAAAATGAGTTCGTATAAATCAGTTAGCAAAGTTGTGAGTAGCAATCATATGAAAGGGTCTGAGCTCTCGCTTGATCCTGTGTAATAATAATACTCTGTGCAGTGAATATAGAAAAAGATACCTCTGGGGCAGATACTGTTCACTATCACCACCAAGTGGCACAAACAAGAGAGGTATGAACTGGTGACTGTTTCCTAAAAGTAAATATCATCAACACCCTGGCCGACAATAAGACACATTATTTTTTTCCTGCGTTGACATAGCACTAACAACTGGCAAAAATAGGTCATAACTAGTAGAAATAACTTGTAACCAAGGTCATAACCACAGAAAACATTCATTTGTACTGAAATCATAAGGAATAAAATGTTTAAATATATTCACCATTTCTATTTTCTTGTGGTCACAACTAGATATTTACTATGTCTACTTTTTTTTTTGCTCACGACTAGGGGAATTAACATTAGCGATAAGGACTTAACGTTGCTGACAAAACATTTCCTTGCCACAACAAACCTCCTTAACGCAAGGATATCGCTTCACTTCCGTCAGGCGGAGGTGGAATGAGATGGGAGGTAACCCCCGGTGTTATTGTCGTGGAAAAATGGATGGAGTGACCAGGCCAATCATAGCAAAAAGATATAAACCTCAGACACTGTGCGAGAGCTCCTCAGTGTCATGTCCTGTCTAGATTGGGTGATGGTCCTGCCCTTCAGTTTACCTCCAGAGAGAAAACATGCCATGTGTGTGTGTGTGTGTGTGTGTGTGTGTATGCTGAGACACAGTGTGAAGAAGAAGAAGAAGAAGAGATAAAAGAAATGTCAGCTGTGTGTCTGAACATAAAGATCTGTCTGCACATCATTAGGTAGTATGTGTGCCGTGTATGTGTGAGACAGGGCGAGATGGTTAGTCAACCAAGGAATGCTGATTCCCTTTAGCGTGACTGACACTGATAACCTCTGTCTTTGACAGCTGACGTCGAGCACACACATCTCCCATGACCCATGCCTACGCTGAGCAACCAGGGGGTACTACTCTGAGAAACCTGGTTGTGCTTTCATTACCGTTTACACTGCGGTAAACCACCGCAAATATCGCCCGCACTGCGAAAACCTCACACCGGATAACACATCAGTAATTAAAACAATGGGCGATGATTTCCTTTAAAGTACAAGTGCGACAACAAACACACGCTGACGTTATATTCAAACACATTTAATGGACTACAAAGCAAACAATGCAAAGCTGACGTTTATTTTTAATAGAACTGTTAGACGTTAAAACGGTTACGTTTTAAAACTTCATTCGCTGTTTTAGCCTCAATCTTTTGCGCTTAACTTGCCTTTATTTAATGTTCAGTCGACAAGTTACACACTTTTCCCATTTAAAAGTAAAGTTAGTTGATGGACAAGGCAATAAATCTGTCAGTGTGTGTCCGCTTGATAGTTGGCTAAAGTTAGCCAGCTAACAGCTAACTAACTCCCCCTCCTGGTTTGACTAGCTTTTTAAGGTAGCATGCTAGCTGGCTAAGTGAAGTTGCAGTACAAAGTAATGGCTTACCTTTTTCACTTTTTTCACATCATCCTCCATTTCTATGTAAAGGTCCTCTTCTTCATATTCAGTTCAGCGTGGAGATCCAGGTGAGACGAGGCATAACTACCGAAGCTTTTAACCAGCACTCATCTGACAGTTAGTTAGCTCGCTAGCCTAGCTTAGCTCAGCTTAGCCTTAGCGTTGGTAAAGTGATGCCCGAATTTGAGCTGACAGCAAAACGCCATCCTGATTTATGCCTTACTCCACAACCATTAGAAAAAATGCCCGCATGTCATCGGTGTGAAAATGGTACGCGTCAGTGCCGCTAAAGCTGCTAAAGAAATAGTCTGTAAACGAGACAAACTCGGCTAAAACAAGCAAAACTTTTCAATCGTGCCGCCATTTTGGGCGTTGAACTGTGGTCCAGCATGCTTTGCTTTGAACAAACCAAAACAGCTGCTACTGTGTGTGACAGTGATAACACAGCGGAGTGGCGCTGGAGCCAGCAAGACGAAGAAGAGCCACTGTAGCTCCTCTCAGGCAACTATAATCCAAAAATTATCTTTAAAAATGATTCTATGACAAAGTCTCACTTTAAACCAAAGAATTGGAGCCATTAATACAGATAAATTACTTTTACAGAGGTGACTAAAGACTATTAGGCAAACAAATCTCACTTTTTGTTCATGTAACTTGTAAACAACAGGCTTTTTTTTTTTTTTACTCCATATCAAAAAACGTCCAGGTGGTTCCTTTTTGTTTAAGTGCCCCAGTAAGCTGTAGCTTTACCTCTTGAACTGGCACACCTACTGTGAATATAATGCAGCTGTTATTAATGTTTCACCTGTGGTTTCCTGCTAAGATAAAACTAAATGTCATGCCCTGTTTTACTAATACTCTGGCAGCAAAATGCATGTGTTTTCAACTTTTTGGGAGGGGAGTAAGTTATAGTTTTAAGTGTCTTATCAAAACAATATTTTAACATGCTGTTTACTATACCTGTTTTACTAGGACAAGAATGTAGACACAAAAGACAGCAAGACAGAGCGGTGACAAGTGGACAAAGACAGAAACATGCATCCAGCAAGATGATATCAAAAGAAGAAAAGAGACCAGTCACTCACAAGGTTGACCAAAGTCAACAAATGAAGGGTAAGCTCTGCATACATGCAGTAAGTTTTGGGGGTGTTCACATTTTAATTATGTCATAAGAATCCGTTAACCTGTGTATAAAGCAGGTGATTTGTGACTTCTTCATGTAAATTGTAAGGAATAAATGCTGAAGTACGGGTATTGGGCTTGTTCAAATATAAAAATACACTTGATTGAGTAAAAATATCAATACATGTGGGTATCAATGCAGGTGATGATGAAATATAACAGTAACCTTATGTTTAGGTGTGTGAGGCCTTATTTGGGACATCACATACAGTAAATCCAGGCACATTTCCCTACAACTTCAATGTGTAGGTCTGATTAAAGTAAATGAAGTGCATGTTTTATTATAAAGTATTATATTAGGACACATTCACTAAGCTTTTGCTCATTTAGTCCAAAGTGTGAAGGCTCATATCTTACAGAGGCCATCTATTGCAGCTGCTTTCATCTGTTGAAATGTGTAACGTGCATGTGAATACAGTACTGATATATTGCACTTTCAAATACTATATTTATTTTTCTCTTCTGGGATGAACAGTCTGATATATGAATCTACAGTAAGGCTTAACATTACATTTTCAGCATAATATTTCTCTTTTCATCTAAAAACCAAAACATACAAAAAGAACTTTAGCACCATATGTTATTCATAATATTCATATTGTTCCCAAAAATAGGACATCAATTTTGCTTTTTTAAAGAACGGGGATTCCATGAAACCATTTACTTACATTTTATATTTAACAACAACAAAGAAATCATTCCTAATATGTTCTCAGTCACAACATAGGCTGTATGAGCACACTCATAAAGATGCTACAGATTGTAGCGAATTTGCTTACTGACATTGTGCCAACTTTTGGAATACCCCGAATAAATCATATAGTCTAGGGAGTATCCTGATAGATTTGTGAAATACACCAACAAGCTAACACAATCTAGAAATTGATTGAATATAAACAAAGCAATATTTCCCAACACTTTGATAACAATTTCAAAAATCAGCAGCAATTAATATGACAACCATAGTCGCTTCATTGGAATATCAAATCCATTTTAAACAAAATATTACAGCCAATTCTACAATAACAACAAAAATAGATACACACAGATTAAGGACATATAGATGACAGGAATTTACAACACAGCAATCACGTTCTATATATTTTTTTTTTACCCAAATTCCAGTAGCAGAAGTACATTTGTGCTCCTGTGCTTTTGCCAAAAAGATGCATTTTGTCATCTACCAGTTTCATTCTCTCAGAGAAAAGAAAGAAAAGTCCTAGTGCAGATTGAATCAGAATAAAATAAAAGCATACTGTATGCTGAAACCAGTATAATAAACATTATATGAAAAGTAGAGTAACTGATGTTATTTTGTGCAGATTGGAAAATCAAAATGGCACCATTGAGAGTTGAGTTCTGCTGTAAACTGTGTGGATTTGAGGTGCTAGCTCTGGAGCATTTTGAGACCGCAAAGTTTGTGTGGGAACAAGCCCTGTCAGTCAACCGGAAGGCTATGCTCTCAGAAAGCCAAAATATGGACTGCAGTCCACAGTGGTAGCACCCTTTAAATGTATTTATTCAGCACCAGGTTATTAACAAAAATGAAAGAAGGATCAAAAGTTAAAAAAAAAAATAAATAAAATAAATGCAAATGCACCGTTTTATCATCTGAACATACTGCTCCAATTGTCAAACAGATGGTCATGACACAAAGGTACAGACTTAAACCAAGTCAAACACTACAATGACCTGCTGCTACACATTAATGCAGAAATCAGAGGGTTTGTTGTGCAGTCGAGAGCACTTACATGCTAAATGTTGAGGGTCACCTCACAATGACTTCTAAAGGCATGCTGGGAGTTGGTGGGAAAACCAGGAAATGAGGTTATTCAAAAGTGAATTAGTGATTGGGCCTGTTTTCACCATTCCATTGTAAGAAAATGCAACATAAGTGATATAGTATATATATTTTTTTTTTGCGCATTTCGTTATCATTGACTTCTTCCCATGTTATATTCCATCTGCAGGCATTATTGTTTTGGCTAGAGGATGTATTGTTCACACGAGACAAACGACACAGAAAGTTCACGTCTTGGCACTACAAATCATTCATCATTGCAAGACAGAAGAAGATGTAAAGGCATAGACAAAAGTACAAAACAATCATTGACCAAATCATTCGGTATCGTGGTCGGCATCTGTTAAGACTTTCCATCAAAACAGTTCAAAACTGGCGCTTGTGAGCTCAGTCCAAACTGTTAATTTGAACTTGCTGAATCGACTGGGGCTGCTGTGATTCAGACTACTCAAACGTAATAAAGATGAGGAAATATATGTTCAAGTACGGAAGATGTTCAGTATTGCCTTAATTCTTCTCTTATTTTTTGACAGAACCAATAACTGGGTTTCACACAGTACCCATCGCTTGGTTCTGTCACACTGTGTAATTCAGTTATAACACTGTAACTAGGAAACAATACAGTCCTATAGATGAAAACTTAAAACTAAGTAGCGTTGTCGACTGAGGTGTGAGCTGACAGAATTGAGAACTTGGCTTCATCTGGTTTGGACAGACAGGGATAATATTGTTTGGTGTCATCATCATATTGGTGAGTGTGCTGGCACATGAAACAAGTAAAGAAAGACATTGGCATTGTTGTTTTGCGGACCTGGCTGCCATGGCTGGATTGAAGCACCCAAAGTAACAAGGCACAACAAGGACTGAGAAGAACAAGCTTGCTGTTCAAACGCTCTTGCTGTGTGTTGTGGCTGTTGAGGGATGTGGAGTCGGGCAGGAAACCTGACAGAAACAATTCTCTGTAGGGGATGTGGCAGCCTGAATATTACACTGTACAGTATAGAAACGGCTTCCACTTGCACTCTTGTGTTAGCTTAGCTCTTGAAACCCGTGTATAATTTAAACAAGAAAAATATATAAAAACTAAAGCCCACTTATTAACCAGCTTCTAGCTAATCTGTTTTACTACAGAATGTGGCAAAATGGTGATTGTTCTGTAGAAATACATAAAATATACTGCATGTTTCATAAAAATCCAGACTTGTACATATAGACTCTTTGTAGACTTAATTAAAATCAATTAGTTTAATTAACTGGCATTACTACTATTCTAATGCCACACTTAAGCAAGCATAAATACTCTGCGTTTTTATGACATGAAGCACCACTATGAAATGCAGCCCAGTTGGACATAATATTGTCTATGATGCTGTATAACATTGTCGTCCCACACACACACGCGCACACAAATGAATGAATCACAGTGTATTTGCACCTGATTTGGACTTGTGTCCACGTCTGGAAAAGGTCAGCAGTGTTTGGAAAGGATGCACCGTACGCCAGGCAGCCAACTACCACAAAAAACTGCCCATCCCACCCATTACTAATAAGAATGAGCAATCATTCCCAAGAAAACAAAATGCGCAAACCATAATTTAGTGGTACAATCCCAGCCGTGGAGTGGTCCAGGATGCTGTATGTTAAGGAAAAAATGGAGACCCATGAGGACATGCCTGGGGATGAGAACTGCATTGAGACACCCCTGAGTCAGCTGGTTCAGTGGTCTTGTTTGTTGGTCCTGAGGAACCCCTGTATTGGCTGTTTTGCTTAGTTTTTTTTTTTTTTAATTTAACAATACTTATTATTCATTCATTTAATAACTATTAACATGGCTGTTCATTCACTACAACAGAGAAGAACTACTCTGGCTACTATGGTAAACAATGAACAAGTTGGTTGTTTGCATACTCATGTATTATCTATACATATGGTGAGTTGGATGTTTGCTCCACTCTAGCTGACCCAACAGTTCTCAATTACTCAGGGCTGAACATCGCTTTTTAAGCCGAAGGGTGGCAGACCCTGGATGTTGAAGCTCTTGGTTATGGCAGTGTACCTCATTGCATGTTCTCATGTCAGGATCTCCAGTTGTTCAGCCTCAACCCCATTGTTCAGTTACCAGAGAGTGTGAGAGTGTTTCACTGGAGGGTCCCAAGGCCCAGCACCGCAGAGATCAGGAAGAGGGCGGAGCAGCAACCAAGGATGGAGCCGAACAATCGGCAAGAGAACAGAACTGTGGAAAAGGGCTGAGGACACGCAAAGACAAGTATGCATACACACCGCCATGCAAGCACACGTCAATCCTCTAATATGTACTGTAGGTCGTACAGCACATGCTGAGAGGTTAACACTCATCTTTCTCGCACAGGCATACGAGGAATCATCCACCGCACTCCAGTCAGGCCCTTTATCACGATCTGTCCTCATGTTCTTTTCCAAACCCTGGCAAAAACCCCCTCTCACCTTTGGCCTGGACTTCACATGGCATCTGCCTTTTACAGTACGATGTTAGCAGGCACCCGTGGCCACAGCTAAGCAGAAAAACAGTGAGCCAGGAGAAAGGAATCTCTGCTTTGTGGAGGGCTCTTGGGCATCCCTTGTTGGGTGCATTCATTCTAATGCCTCATACTAAACTCATGCCAAACACTGCAATGTAAAAAACACACGTTATATATTCAGATGAATCATTGAGTAAATAGATAAAATTGGAGTATGAAATGCATTCATTTTTCTCATGAATTGTTCAGTAGCCCTCGCTGGAAATTTTTGTCAAGCTCCTTTGACTTAGAAGGCATGTTTTTCTGTTTTATGTCATTTTTGTCATGAGTGTTTATCCTGTGACTATCTGTAGTGGACAGCTCCCGCAGGTTAAGCTGGGAGATGTATATCAGTGTATAATTGCTGCACAGCAGGCCTATAGATGGCATGCATTTCGCAAGGACTCATTCTACTGGTTCAGGGGGGGATAAATTGAAAAGACAGTACTATAAGATGCGATTTGGCTTTGTTTCAAGTGCGCTAGCGGGTACCAGAACATTTGTCCCGTACACCCCTTATAAGAGCACAACCTCTTTGAGGGCACACTGATGTTGAGGAGTATATCTTTTAACACTGCACTGCACAACATTTTTTTTTTTGTTATGTAAAAAAGTGTGTGTTCTGGCAAAATATAGTTATGTCAATGACTATAAATGTGGACACAAATACGCACTGAAGTATAATAGCATAGAAATATCTTCTCAGATTTGTCATCTTTTTTTTTTTTCTCAAGAACTTATTACAAGTCTTTTGCACCCAATAAGCATATATTAATCAACCGATAAGAAAACAAAAGAGGGAGGTTGGATTAAGGAGTACTTTCTAGGATTCAGAAGGGAATGGTGGAGGATTCCTTGAAGGCTGTCTTTGCACTTCAAACAAAAAAGTGTGCATTAACACACTTTTGTACCCTTCTACCCTTTACTAAACACCTACAATCTTTAAAAAAAGTCTTTGGAATGTTTTTTTTAATGTGATTTTCTACCCACCAATTGAGGAAAAACATTGTGCTCATTTCAACTACATTCTACGTTCCTTTCATTGTGTTTTTTCACCTCAGGTGATTACATTAATATTTTTGTGCTGTCACAACTACGGGCAGAAATAACCAAGTAAGGCATGCTGTTACAGCCTGCCTCCACTGGAGGGCAGTCTGCACTGTAAAAATTGAATATGTGGGTGGAACTGATTGAAGGTCAGTGTGCTTCTTTTTTCTTCCATACATGATGCGATTATGATTTAGGATTTTGAACAGAAATAGTACAGGCCAGGATTTACTTGAGTCATGTAAGCTAACAGAGGGAACATACATTTTGAATTCTCTTAGACATTTCTTTGATTGTGTGCTTTCTGTAACAGTATCATGATAGAAATTTCAGTGCTTTTTAATTCACGGGTTAAGGACTTGGTAAACATTATCATATATTTCAATAATTTACATAAAGAATGGCAGTAAATGTTGGGATGTGCAAAGACCTGCCTCCTCTGAGACTCTCCTCCATCATTCCCATCAGGCTTTGCGCCAGTCCCATATCACAGGGACATACAATATGCCCTTCACAAGTATTCACAGGTTCAATCACCAAGTATAATGCATTAAACACATTTCATAATGAAACATTCATATGTTATCTACACACTCATACAGAACCCTCCTCTATCAATGTAGAGGGATTTATATGAGACTTCTGTATATATCACATAAGATACTGTAGGTTCATAATTTTCTCTCTATACTGTATGTTTTTTCCAAAAATAAACAATGACTGTGTGTTCTGGCTGTCTTGACAGATTTTCAGTTGACAAAACACACATCTCCTGCAGAAAAACTGAATGGTCAGAGAGAAAGAGAAGGAGAGAGCCAAGTGTCAAATGGAAAGAGATAATATCTGGAGAGGAGGAAGAGCAGAATGAAAGAAAGGAATCGTGTGTGCATTGTTGTGTGTGAGAGGAGGTGACAGAGCTGTGGGAGAAGATGCCTTCAGAGGGAGGATTCATACTGCAGGAGTTCATAAAGAAGCGGACCGTCCCTGTACCTGATGCCCACTGCGTTAGGGCTAACGTACTGCAGCACATTTATGGTCCTGCGCAGGCGCCGATCCACAAAGTGTGCATCCCAGGCTGGGTAGCGTTTTCTGGGCATGTCTATCTTGATGAGAGGACCCTCAGGCCGGATGGGCCTGCCAGCTGAATCCACAGGTTCTGTGGACCTCACCTGGAAAACCGGAAGGCAGGTGTCCGTGGCTGTTTCGTCTGACTCCACATACTCCCCTGCCAGACCCCGTGTGGGGGTGGCCTGAGAGCCACGTGGGCCCGGAGTGGGAGCCATGGGCTCAGCCTCAGGGGGTAATGGAAGGCCCCACAGCAGCTCAGCACAGCAAGAGCTGGCCAGCACCCTCAGCCGGGGGCCCATGGGGTGTAGAACCCCATAATAGAGAACCATACAGGCCACACCTGAGGCAAAGCACAGGAAGACGCCACAAAGGGCAAAAGAGGCATAGGCGTCAGTGGTGGCTGGGTCGCGGTACGCATACCAAAGGGAGCTGAGGATGGCATTCTCTAACAGTACTACTGTATAATAGGCCACCATTCTGTACCGTGTCCGGCCCTCACGTACATTGAACCAACAGAAGACATAGACCACGCCCACCACCATGTTGAACAGTACCTCCTCCCATTTGGACATGCAGAAGTCGGTGCCACCATGGATGACCCAGAAAGCCATGGCACACCAATGGAGCACCACAAAAATGCCAAAGTAGATGTGGAAAACTGAGGCAAATAGGGCGAGGGAGAGCACCCGTGAGGAGATGGTAAAAAGGCGCCAGAACAGATGCAGCAGAGCACCTCGATAGCTCATGCTCTTCTTGTCATCACGTGAATCGCGCAGGAGTTTGTGGTAAGAGGCTAGCACCCAGGCCAGGGACAGGAGGGAGGACATGGCAGAAAAACCTGTGAATATAGACAGAGAGAGAAAGAGAAGATGCAGAGAAAGACTAAGAATGGCAAGAATGAGAGATACTGACTGATGCTGTTCTAAAACCATCAGAAATTGAAAAGAAAAACCCAGTATCATTTTTAAGACTAAAGCATAACTCAAAGAATTATGATTTTATCTTGACTTGGCGATCAGTCCACTTACTGTATACAGTACCTTTTATACATTCAGCCAAAGCAATTTATCACATTCTTTGAAAGGCATATTATTACCAAGATCATCATAGGTCATTCAGTCAACACAGTCTCCATTTAGTGCACCAATTTCCTTAAGACTTGTATAATAGTAGAGACAGCAGATATGTCAGAGCGGTAACCTGCTGCATGAAAAATGATAGAGGATTATCTGCAGAGCAGCAGCATGGTGCGTCTCAGCAAATGTATTGATGGCATTTCTATAGACACCCAGACAGGGACGGGTATCACTTGTTATGATTGAATTGCCTTCCTTGGGGAGCTGTACTGCACGAGGAAACTTGAATTGTAAAAGAGCTTTCAATAACAAGAGTGATGAATGTTGGAAATTGGATACAATGGTGGAGAATATTGCGCACTGTAAATAAAGTGATATGTGAACGGATTAGTCAGGTGTAAAATATAAAAACACACAAAAAAGACAGAGATGAGGAATGTCTTGAACTACACACAAACAAAATTAGACTCTTAGTGTTGCTCATATAGAGCCTTAGGGAGCCCCTTACACTGCAGCCACTCAGCCTTGTTGCTCTGGATCATGATGCAGAGCTGCAGCACCAGCTGAGGGGCACTTTCTAAGAAGGTCTCCAGCAGTCGCAGCATGTTGACATCGGCATACTCGTACATCATAGCCCAGTAAAAACGCCGCTGGTTCTCCTTCTGCCGGTGACTTTGTATACCGAGGTACATGGTGCGGATGTACCTGCAAAGAGAGAAAGGATGGACGGTGAGACAATCCCAGCTTTCTGGTATGTGTCTAATAATAACATATTTCACTGTGTCACCCAGAGAAATGCATAAATTCACTCTTCAGCACTCCTGCACATGGTTGAGTTTTGACAACACTAGAGGGCATACTTAGCTACACTTTTTAATACAGAGTCAAATATATCAATCTGCATTTATGAGGAGTTTATCATTGGGTTCTGAGTTAGTTACAGTGATTATTCAAAGTTTACAGATGAATGATGTTGACTTTAATGGAATAAATACTTAAAGGATGTGTGTTTTGATTGCCACATTAACTTTTGTGAACACAAACACCATGTTCTTGAAGCAAGAGCATGCAGTGATGATACAGAAAAACGTAGAACACCAATGTCAGTATGAAAGATTTAATAAACCCCACCTCTTCCCCTGCCTCTTCCATTCTACATCCAACTAGATCTTAGCAGCTTCACTCTATAGTATGACTGCTGTGTTTAAAGCAGCAGTGAGAAAAACATCACTGGTAGGGCCTGATTAAAAACATTTTACAATCCTCTCTTTGGTCTCTGACGATGTGGTTGCTGAACATGTTACAGGCAGCACATAGTAAGCACGGCAATAATCATTCTCTTGTGCACCACATGACCCACATTGTCAGCTGCTGGACTGGCTATTTTCATGACTGATGGGGTTTCATAATGGTGAAGTGACTCTGGTGAAGCCAGGGACATGGTAAGTAATGCAGCTGAGAAGTGGCAGCTAATTGAATCAAGCTCCAGTTGCAATCAAAGCTGTAGCATTGCTTTTTTTTTTCTTTTTTTTTTGAAAAGACAAGACACCAGGAGTCATTGTGTGCTGCTGAGCAAAAATGTAATATGCTCGGGGCTGTGATATAGCTAATTAAGATCATAATCTTCTTTGGGTATGGATTTTGAAATGGGGCGCTGCAGTTGAAACCGCCAATTAATGTGCGCAGAAGAAGATGAGTAAACAGCGATGAGGGGAAGCGTTTAGTGGATCGAAGCTTTGGACAGGAACATCACAACAAAAGGCTGAAAATATTAAAAAAAAACATCAATCTATCCAACAAAAGAAAATCAAGGCAACAAAAAGAAGGAAAACAGCAATCTGGTTGGCTTTTATCCTCTCCAACCTGTAAAAAACTTTAGCCTTTCAAACATGTTAACCCAAGTCTGGCTTTGGAGAAAACAATCACTGAAACCAGTATGACAGTTATAGTGGTTCATAGTTATCTTAAGAGTAACTCCAGTCATTGCATACTGGGTGGTAGCTGCAGGGCCTATCTGCCTGAGCTGGCAGAGTGGCCAAATAAATCCAGCACTTGATGTGAAGGCAGTCAACCGAGGACAATAGTGTAGCAAGGACAGAAATAGACTAGACAGTAGCACTCCCCAAAACAAATTGAGAGGCCATGGATCTAAATTCAGTTCCTGAAAGTGAGACACAAATTCACTGCAGCATAACAAACAAAAGCAGAAAATGCTTATGAGTGATTTTCAACATAATTAGCTTGTGCATTAGCTACTGCGGAGGAGATTACTGTTTAATCTGAAATGAGGTTGAGAACAGTGCGCTGTAAAGAATGCATCGTCTAGTACAGCCTGATTGCTTTCTGTCATTGTTTTGGCTAAGACGTAAGCATTAACCAGTTCATATTCTCCATATATACAAATACAACTTTAAACAACCCACTAGACCTCCTTAAATTTGATAATAGAATATGAAATGCATCCGGTACACGTGGAATGCCTAGAGGGGAAAGGTTTTTGTTTACTCACAAAATAATGATCTTGACATAGACGAGAAAATGACGAGAAAATACATAGACATTATTTTGATTTGACACATTTGCTCTGATCTCAGTTGTTTTTTGTTGTAATGATTTGAAGGCCAAGAAATTAAGCATACTCTCATGAGAGATCCCAAAAAATATCTTTGAATGTGACATTCATTAGGAAACAAGTCACATCTCAGCACAAACTAGGAAACTAAATTGGACTGGTCTTTTTTTTTTTCTGTCCAAAAACAAAGCTCCCTCTGCTTCCCTTTTCTTTTTCTGACAAAGTTGGCAAACCTCTACATGGTCCAGTCAGACAGTCAATTAGCTGACTCGAAAAAGACAGCCAGAGTTTCCCAAAAGCTGGAAAAGAAAGTGAAGGAATTAAACAATGGAACAAAAATGTCTGCGGCGCAGCATCTGTTGCTACATTAGGTAGATTTTAGCAGCCGTGTTACAGTACAGTAGCTCACAGAGACAGGAAGACAGTTCATATGAAAAGTGAAGGTGTTTATGCAGTTAATATTTCCAATCTTTATTGTAATAAAAGATACACAGAATATTCCCCCAGGAGGATCTACTCTGTCCTTAGCACTATCATGGCATCATTTACGCAGTGAGTCAAGGCTGATAATGCATGGAGCAATCAAAAATAGTGAAAAGGTCTGGTTGGGCAAGGAAATTCAGAAGCACAAGGTCCACATGGTGGTCTTTCCCAGGACAGTGGACAGGGGGGAACAAGAGAGGGGTTGAAAATGGACAAAAGTTTATTTTATTTTTTATTTTTTTGGGATCAATAGCTCTGGGCTAGAAGAGGCGCCATTATATCCAGAGGTAAAGGCTGGCATTCCGTGACATTTTCAGTTGGACTGGTAAATGTCAGATGGAACAAGTCAACCCCTCTCCCTCACTAATGACATGCCACAGAGACCTACACAGGCCCTTTGTCTCCATCCCCCAATTTCCATTAGTCTGTGTGTTCCACTGATACGTCTCACTGGTCTGTAGTGCTTCCGTCAGAAACAGTAATCTTCATGGCCTCCACAGCTGTCTCACTTTGGAAAAAAACACAGCTCTACAGCCATGCTAGCAGCTCTGAGGGGCTGTACTTCGATACAGCTGTGCTTTGAGGTAAGTGCTAATGGAAGCATGCTACAGTGCTTGCAATGTGAAAGCTAACATCTTGATGTTAAGTAGGTGGACTACACAACTCACCCCCTGAGATAACTTCCTGGATTAATGTAGTTTATTTGAGTGTTTCCTGAACCTAACCGAATAGTTTTGATGTGTCAAACTAAACTGCAAACGTTTTCTAAGACCTGTCCTCTTTGCATGTGCAAATATACTTCCTTGAGCAGATGCAATGTTTACTGTGCACACCATCTTATTTTAGCATGTTGGCATGCTAATATTTATGGTTTAGCACTAAACACAAAGTACAGTTGAGTCTGATGGGATTGCAATTAGGTTTGAATCTGTAATTTCTGAATAATTTACTGGTTAATTTTCAAGATGTTTTTCTGTAAAGAAACAGTAATCTGTCAGAAATTATGGGGAAAATGAGACAATTAACGAATTAAACTAAGAGTTTTTTAATCAACGAGCCAGCAGATAATGGGAAAAAGTGAAATGTGTTGACAGTTTATATTGAGCTTTTTTCCCCCCCATTTCCACTATACAGGATCAAAATTACATTGTTCTTTCTAGAAAAATTACCAGAAAATTACTCGGAAATTCCAAAACTGGAAAACAAAATTGTTAAAAAATATTAACCTCATGGTGGGGCTAGAGGAAAAGTCATGAAATCCAAAATTTAATCATGGTGAGCTGCTCAGTAGTAGTTGAGACTGTTGTGGACCAACGAACAGAAAGACAGACAATGCCATTCCTAGAACAAAATAGCAAAAGAAGTACAGTAATCAAAATGGACAGTATAACAAGGTATTTGCCTCACCACTGGCTTTGTATCAGCAGTGGTGCTCACTTGTATTTTGTTTAGCAATCGGCAATAATTCATTTTACACTGACAGCCTCCTGCATGTGCAAATAATTCAAGCTTCACCTCTGATATTCAAGCACAAAATGCTAAATGAGACTTCTCACTGTACATTCACATCCACCCCTTTGCTCTATGATAATAAACTTTGTTATTTTATATTCCCCTGGTTTCAGCAAAAAAAAAAAAAAACTTGTACAGTTGAACACTTTGGGTTTCACAGCTGTCAAAAAAAATCTGAACTCACTCCATCACTTATCCAATACACACACAAACACACACATACACGCACATAGCGCATGCCTTCACAAGAATCTCACACACATCCCGTGATTGTGATGCACACTGTTAACACTCCCACTGTGCCTTTTTCAGATGTAGTAACACAAATGGCTCTCTAAAAATAAGCACACACAAATCACACACACACACACACACACACACACACACATGCGTGCACAAGCATGCTTGTCAGCGCTGTAGGTAATAGGGGATTTCCTTTCTATTCCAGACACATTTGTCAGATGGATCGCTCTCTGTCTGTCACTCCACTTAGGTTCTGGTCCACTCCTTGATGTCCTCCTCTTCCCTTTTAGCTCCATAGCTCCTCTACAGGGCTCCTCATGAATTATTTGTGGCAAGATCATAGCAATCGCTCATGGCTCGTTAAACAGCGTACGCATGGCCTAACAGCTCGACGCTGTGCCGGGGTCGTGTTCCAAGCTCAGCCGTCTGCCATTGCTGTCAAGACACTGGGAACCATTAACCCCCCCCCCCCCCCACACACACACACCCCCACACACACACATACACACACACACTACACACACACATGCACAATCACAAACACAGCATCTTCAGAAACGCCTGCATTTGAAATTGACTAAAAGAAGACGTCTGCTTTAAAGCCGAGAGATAGCAGCTATGAAACTTTAATTACAAGGTTTGCATAAGTAGACATTTTGAGATGTGAGCGTGAGCTGCAGTGAGGGACAGGTGGAATGACAAACACACACACACACACACACACACACCATGTGGACAACTTGGCCGTGTTGTTCCCCCTTCTCCTCCAAAGTCATTGACCGATGAGTCATCCAACCACCCTTACACTAATCCCTCGAGTGGGTGGTTAGAAGGATCACACACACACACACCTTGCCAAGTTTAACAGCATCTGTCTTCGAAGTCATGCTCGTGGGAAGGCTCAGCCGCTCAGACTGCATTCATATGTTGTCATAAGCTGATTCATAAGAAGATCACAAGTACTATTACAGCAGCATGAAGCACAGCTTATGCATCGCCTGTTAACAGGTGGAATCCAGCAGAACACTAAGCATGGGGGACACATAACATACGCAAGGCCTGAGGGTTTATGAAAGTGTGTGTGTGTGTGTAAGGTGGAGGCAATGCCAGCTGCAATGAGTCACACCCTGAGTCACTCCGAGGGGCTGCACATCGACTCTCAATGAGGTTTAAACCTCCTTTATCAGGGAGATTTAAATTCTCCTTCTTTTACTAGTCTGTACTTCTCTGTGTCTTTCTCTCTCTTCACAACTCTCCCAAACACCCCAGCTTCTTTTTTAATGCTGATTTTCTTTTTCCCTGAGGAAAGTGGTGGAGGGTGTGTGGGGCAGTTACACCAGGTACTGCACATTGCCATTCCCCTGTACTGTTTGGCTCTTGTCTCCACCCTTTTGGTGCTTTTTCATGTACACTTTTCCGGGAGATAACGAGAGTAACAATTACTGTGAAGACTAAAATCTTAAAAAGAGTTGCAAGCAGTTGTGAGATGCAACCATCTTTTGACAAACCAATCGAATATTGCTTCAAACTCAATATACCTGCAACGATTAGTCATTTACTTATCAGTTGATAAACAAAAAATTCATCTGCAACTACAAAAAAACATATCGCGTCCACGATTTGCTGCACTGAGCATATGAAATGTTATTACATGAGCATGCGATGCCATTCGTTCCCATGTTTCAATTAATTGATGTGCCCAAGATAAGTGTATATACAGAGAGTCAGCAGACCAGCCTTGTTTATCGCAGTGGTAAGTAATGGGAAAGTTAACTCTGAAGGACTATGAGTTAACAGTTTGAGTCAAGCATAGAGGCTGTATGTAGGGAAATTCGTGTTAGGAGCAGTGGGCAGCCACTGTGCAGCACCTGGATTAACATTTCCCATTACTCAACACCGAATAAACAAGACTGTTTCAGTCTGTTGTGCTCACTCTCTGTATATAACGTTACATTTACATTGTGTGCACAAATTAACCAAGACGTGGTAACAAATTGTACTTTGTGTACAGGTAATTCCAAATTAAAGTATTGAATGTAGTAAAACGTGGCCTCAATATATATATGTATATATATATATAATTTCATATTTTTCTGGTGTATAACTGTTAACTGTTGTAAAGTGTAAAGAAATGTCCTGATTAAGATCTGGTTATTTCTCAATTCCTCCCACTAAGTCTGCACAGCCCACTGTCTGCCTGAAGGAGTCAGTATGCTATAAAAGTTTTCTAACATCTAACCTGGCAGGGTTTTTTTTAGCAACTTTTCAAAATTGACAATCCGTCTCTCTCTTTTATTTTTTCATTCTTCACACAGCTACTCCAGTCACTCTTAAAACCAAGTACAGCACCATTCATGACTTTGAAGAGAGACTGCCTGAAAGTGTGCCCCCATCATCCCCGATAATCGCGTCGTCACAAGCTTTGTCAAGGGTACCCAGACCTTAACTCTTGGTCAAGTTGCAAACAGCTGCTTAAAGTTTAAGGTCTCCTTCTTTTAGCCTAAATTACAACTGCTCATTTCAGAAAACACACACAATAATGTCATCTTCTGTGCTTCTTTGCAGCCTTCATGGACTGCATATAAGGGACAGACTTTCCGATGTCCTGGTGTTATCTCACTGGAGTGGCAGCAGTGGGGAAACACAGAGATGTATGACTGGCTAATAGTATTTCTAGAAATACTTATTTTTCAAAAGATAAAGTCATCTTTTCACTCAACCATAGTGAGGTCGACAGTAGCGGTCCAGCTATAGAAAAACCGGCAGGGATTCAGTCTCTTGCTCAAGGACACTTCAGAAGGCCATCTCACATAAATCTGCCATCCTTTCGCCCTTTACAGTGAATGAAAGTATCACAGCTCCGGCGGGAGCTTAACAGTGATGTCAGTGTTGTGTTATTCATCATTCGCCAATTTGTGCAGTGCCAAAGGAAACTGTTATAGCAAACATCCCTCCAACTCAGCATCGTAGCTTCTATGGGAGAGGAAGAAGAACAAAAAATATAACATAGGTGTTTTTAAAAAAAAAAAAAATGTTAACGTTGATGTATGTCAAGACTAGAGATTTTCGCACTTTCCAGAAACACTTTGTGGCTCAACGTGGTTCAAAGGGCTTCCCCTTTAACAGTGTTCCACAGATCCTACATTAGATATGTCTTTATCCTCTTTATGGCGGCGAATAGCCCTGGATGAAAGGCAGGCTGAGTTGAGATCTGAGTCCCACAGGCGAGTCAGATACACTCACATACAAACACACAACGATCTGTGACCAGTGCCTTTGGGCGATTCCTACACAGAGAGCTGTTGGATTGTTGAATGGAGACCGGGTTGACATGATGCAAGCTGAAAGCGATGGGGAGCGGCAAGCCGAGATGAGAGATGCTGTGTCAACTCTGCTCCACCCTGTCAGTTCTTGGAGTGCGCGCTGGTTAACCACCTCTGACGTCTCAACTAAACATTATCACTGTAATTATAACACTTCATACATATACACGATTTCACGTGGTCATTTGGAAGATTTATATTTTCTGTTTGGTGCAGTTTGGTGGAAATCTTCAAGAAATAGTGAACCTTTTTCACAGAAAACATTCACAGTGAGAAAAGCACAGGTGCAAAAAATACAAAATAAATATTAATGATGGCTGAATTGCCTTTAGCTGCTTATAAAAGTGTCAGCCAATGTATGGCAATTGGCTGCAAGCCACCTTTGCTACCAGTTTGAGCACCAGAAACTGTCCTTATCAAGAGATATAGTAACTAGGAGTTGTATTACAGTAGTAGTATAAGCAGAATTTGTAAATTAGTCTGCCTATGTCAATTTATTACTGTAGCACCAGTGTAAAATAGTTAGCTGACTACCCATTGCCGTTTAGCCTGCAGCAGACATTTTGGGAAATAGAACTTCTTCACTTTCTTGTCAAAAGTCATGAGAAGATTCACACCAATTTCATATATGTCTATTAAATTTACAGTTAGCTTAGCATTAAAACTGGAAGCAAGCAGTGACTTTCTGGAGTTTCTGCTGGCTACTTCCAGGTAAAAAAAGACTACAGTCTTAATGCTAAACTAAACGAACAGCCCCCCTGGGGGTAGATCTCTTCATGTTTCTAATTTCTCAAATGTCAAACCATTCCTTTACTGTATGATTCAGATGTTCAAGATATTTAATTTCACGTCTCTCGCCTCCCTTCCTATCTGTGCACAGAGCACAAACACTAACCCCCTGCTTGTATAGACACTGTCCCCTCCTCTGCTGTACTCTTCCTATTTTACTTTCAGCACAGCCAGTCATTTGTCACCATTAGCAACGGTCCTCAGGTACCCTAACTCATTACACTGTGATCACGTGACATTGTGCCGCCACTAAGATGAGTGCAAAGCAAAGAGAAGAAGGTAAGAAAGGAGATGCGAGGAAATTATATAAGATGATAGTGCATGAGGGAGGAAGAGAAGAAAGGAATAGAAAGGATAAGATAAAGAGGAGTAGACATCACAAATCATGATCAAGGCCTCTCTGCCTTCAGATGGATGACAGCCAGAGATTCAGGCTGATCTAAGATAATTTGGGGTCATTCTCCAATAATGGACTTGAGCATGATACGGATAAGGTGCAGATTCAGTATCAGTGCTAAAGAGAAGGGATGTTGCCTTGCTTTTCAGATACAGAATGCTATTGATCACTTCAGCTGGGCATTAACAGCTATCAACAGCAATGGAGCTGCACTATCCAATATCCAGATGGGTATAATTAAAGGGGCAGGCTTAATTAAATGATTGATTTGATTCAACAGTTGAAATTAAAACTACATAAAGCGTCTCGGACCAACATTATCAAACGCAGATTACACAGAGTCTGACAGTAAACACCAAACCTGCAGTCACCTTAGCCTGAATCTGGCTTGTAACATTTCCCAAAAGCATTCTTACATTCAAAATATTCTTATTCCCCAAAACAGCATTTTTACATGTTTTTTAATGTTTACAGCATTGTTGTTGTTTTTTTTTCCTTTTATGAATTCATAATTCAATCCAACAGCAGTATTTGTTTGTGCCTCCTGTAGTAGTGATGTAGAAACTACTGTACTCTCACTGATCGACCAGATGCCTCTGTTACTCACCTGGTTTTGTTTTTCCCGAATCTATCATTTTCAACGAGAGAATAGAAAGCCTAGCGTTGGACTGCAGATTAATATTATTTTCATTACTTATTAATCTGCTGAATATTCTTTTGATTAATTGATCTTTCGGTCTATAAAGTGTCAGAAAATGGCAAAGGAATATTCATCACAGTTCCCTAAAGCCCAGGGCAATGTCTTCAAATGTCTTGTTTTGTCTGACAGTGAGTTTATTATCACATCATTTTTAGCATTTTGCATGAATGACTTAATAATTAATTAACTGATTATCAAAATAGCTGCAGATTAATTGACTAATTGTTTCTGTGCCCAAACCTTACATAAACTGGTAATGTTACTTGATATAAAATGAACACTTTAAGCTGTGCAGTATCCTCTGCATGCTGGAATAGGCTCCACTCTCCATATTCATTCTGTTTGATTTTTTTAGGATATGGCTGGCAATAGCTTTTTGATTTGTTGTTTGTTTTTTAAAAGTTAAAGTGTCAGTGGCAGTGATATTTCTGAATTACCTTCTCAAACACGTACCGCATATTACAGCTGCTTTCACAGCTTTTTATATCAAATGTTCTGTAGAATTTTTACCCGAGGCACACGCACCTGAAAATTTATATGACTTCCTCTGCCACTGAGAAAAAATTGACAGAATGGGTTTAAATATTAGGACAGACGGTTATTACAGTAACAGCAATTTGTTTCTCTGTCCCTTCTGCATCCTTAAAATGCTTTCTTTGGCGAGAAATACCCTACCAGCCTGAAGTGAAATCCTCTTTCTCTCTCCTTTTCCTGCAGTCTGTCCATCACCCTCCGTCTACCCCACCCCTCTTGTACTGTTTTTGTGGCTGCTCTTCAACTAGAGGAAGGGTCAGATTATGTACGGATTAAGAAGAAAAGGCTCGTGACCCAATTGCTTTCCAAAGAGCACCAAACCAAAAAGGGCCGTATGGAGGCTGGCTTCCATTCAGTGTCAGCACTTCTGTTGTGCTGTGCGAAACACTTGAAGCTTATGTTTATTGTTCTTAAGACTATAATTAGCAGGGTTGGCTTATGGTGTTAAAATGCTTCCCTGACTTACCGACTGATTGAAAGTTCAATGTGCAAATCTCCTTTGTTTGTTTGTTTGTTTGTTTTTGACTATCATGTAACCAAAAAATACATAATCACCTTTTTTTTTTTTTTTTTTTTGTTTGTTTTCAATGTTTGATGGGCTTGCTTGCAGGTTAGGTGGCATTATGCATTTTTCAAGCCCTGAAGATAACACGAGAATGGTGGCGAGAGCCAAGTCAGCACACAAGGAGGAGAAAAAAAGGGGGGAGGGAGGAGGAAGAAGGGAAGAGGGAGGAGGAGGAGGAGGGGGGTGTTGAGACAGAGATAGAGAGGAGAGGCAGTGGAGATAACCGCCAAGAAAGTGGAGGAGAGCGGGCGAAAGGAGGAGAGAATAGAGAGAAGTGACAGTGTGATGTAGTGACAGAGGAAGTGGAAGGAGGCGAGAGGCAGTGAAAGTGGCAAGACAAAGACACAAGGAAAAGCTACTGAAGGTATAAAAGAACCTGGGGAGTGAGAGGAGAGTGAGAGGAGGGGAGTGAGGGAGAATGAGACCCAGGAGGTAAACTAATCACCGAGCACGCAATGCAATTTTCTGGCTCTGTGCCTCCACTCCACCATACTCCTCCCTCCTTCGCTCTTGCTCCCTTCCTCCCACCATGCACCCCCGCCTCCCCCTTTCCCGTCTCGGGGGCTCTTTTTACTATTCCGCTCACACTCACTGTCTCTTGCTCCTCTATCTATCAGGCTGTACCATTTCAGCTTTCCCCTCTCTCTCCTTTTTAGTACTGCCCAGTAAATCCCCTCTGGCTCCAAAAAATGGATTGAGCCACTCTGGCCGTCAGCTTTCAAAAAATATGCTGTATATGAAGGGAAAGAGCTTCTTTTTTTTTTTTTTAATGGGGAGGATATGGTGTCTTCTACTGTTCTTATATTTCATATTCCCATTTCCCATCTTTATGATGGGGTTTGTGTGTGATAAGGTGAATGATGGGAAAATACAACTACAGTCAGCAAGAGCAAAGAAAAATGATATATAACAGAATCTGTCTGTTTGCATCCGTGCATGTGCACGAGTGTGCTTTTGCCCCGAGGTGAAGGCATTTAGGAAACGTTTGATATCACCGCCATAAAGGTTTGAAAGTGTGCTCAGTCTCTCTCCCAAGAGCGTCGGCGGCGCCTGCCTGCTTCACTGTTTTGCAGGGCCTTGATGATGATGATAGATGTTCGCTCCAGACATGCAAATAAAGGAGGCGGCTCCGTAGAACTGCGCACATGCTCTCACTCACAAGTGCACACACACACACACACACACACACACACTCTATCACATGCATATGTTTGACTATGATCAAGTCATCCATTGATATATTAATCTTCCTCTTTAGGGAAGATACCCCTGGGAAAATGCCAAAAGCTCCCACACACAGCAGTCTCCAAACTGCCCTATTTTCGCAGGCGTGCCGACTGGAGAGGAAGATTAGTCACATAACATGCTAATTTGAAAGATAGAAGCCTTTTTCTAAGAGGAAGGTGTGAATGTGTGAGACGAAAGCGAGCTAGCTCATTATTGACATGCAGTATATGTCACCTCATCCATCATAAGTGACACTACTGAAGCTACTGAAGCTTATAGAGACACACACACAAACATTTAGAAAAACGCACAGACTACAGGAACAATTTAATCAAGCTTATCCAATTTTTTCTCTCAGACAACATCTCTATTTCTCGACACACATATGTATAAAACGTGTGCACAGATGCAACCAAATTAGGCTTCGGCCGAGACCAGCACATCACTGATGCGTTACACATAAAACACCTACGCTAAAAACACTCTCGTCTGTTCAAGTAAACACCTGACACACACACAAACACACAATCACATTTTTACACAGGCTTCACACCATCAAACGGCATCACTATGGGAAAGCCCCGAGCCCCATGCTAACCTGAGGGGATCCAATGACACAAAGCATATGTGTGAACCCCCCCAACCGCTAGTCACTGACAGGCCCGCTGAGCAAAACCTGTTGTGACAGATCAAAATATCAGCCTGGCAAGCGCAGAGAAGAGGAGGAGAGAGAGAGAGAGAGAGAGAGAGAGAGAGAGAGAAAGCACATTAAGTGGCCACCATAACAACTAATCCAGAGATACTTTAGCTATGCGGGGTACTTTAAGGTCACAGACAGCAACGAGTGCAGTAGGGCTGCACAGCAGACCGAGAGAGATATAGTTACTGACAATGAGGGAAAAAATTAAGAGTCATCATAGTTTCCTTGAAGAACACACACAAAGCTGTGGTGGAAAAAATATATATCTCCTGCCCATTCCAGCATTTTCAGCCCCATAAACAGCTTCCTCTCATCACCCAAACACTGGCTAACACAATGTGATATAAATCCTTTGAGACAGCTGCCTGGATTCATGGTGTCAGCTTTTCCAGCTCTTAAAAGCACGCACACACAAACATACAAGCGCACACACAGGGTAGCAGACACAACACACATGTATAGACTCCTGGAGGAGAACTCCTGCTCTACCTTTCTGGGCTGGGGGAGGGTTAGATGGAAGATGGAGGGGGGGGGGGAGAGATGTGGGGGATGGGTCCAGATCGATTGAGGTATCCTGGGAACCCTTCCCTTTCTTCCATGAATCTATGCAGGGAGGATCAGATGCTGACAGGGCAAAGTCTCCCTCTGGACACCGGATCTAGGCTTCTTGCCCCCCTCTGAGGGGACTTCAGTGCAAGGAGTAAATGATTGGCTGTTTGAACAGAGGCAAACACACCTCATGCACTAATACTCATACCAACAAAAGGAGTATGTTTATGATAGAAGGTATATCTCCTTGTCTGTGCCTAAGGGTGAAAAGGAAAGAGGAAAAGGCTGTGTGATAAAATACATACTTTGTTTTGAAGAAGAAAAACACAGTGAAAAAAGTGTAGTATACTGACACCATGACAGGTAGTGGTGTGATGTCAAAAATGCACTGTCTGACAGGTACAAATCTTGTACATTTATAGTATAAAACACGCTGGAGTGAGAGCTGTGGCTGAATTTGAAGCATCTGAGAAGGAAAAGTTCTACACACTGACAGTTAGCTGACTGACTGACTTTGGCTCATGACTTTGGCTTCACTGGCAAGATTTAAATTATCAAGGAAAAACACAAAGCAGGTCTGCCCATCTTTTTCAAATGGAGATTGAACAGAGACTGAAACCTACAGCCACCTTAGCCTGAACACTGAATCTAAGGGTGCTTTCACACCAGAGCTGTTCGGTCCGCTTTAAACAGACCAGAGTTTATTTCCTCGGATAGTGCACTTCGTTTGGACAGGTGTGAAAGCTCAACAAGCGAACAAGCGAACTCTGGTCCGCCTGAAAACGTGGGTTTCGGTACGCTTACAAGTGAACCCTGGTGCTTTTCGCTTACAGTGGGAAATTCAAATGGACTATCCAGTGAAAGTGAACCAAACCAAATGAAGGTGTGAAATTTTTCGGCATTCCCAACCCAATCAAACCAAGTCCCCCCGACTATCTTGGTGTGAAAGCGCCCTAAGACATTTATGAAGTAGATCTGACTTGTACTACTTTATATTTATGATACGATCCAACAGCAGAGTTTGTTTATTTTTGTCTACATTACTGACGTAGCATGTCCCGCCTATGCATACAGAATCTATTAGGAACAAGATTTGTTGGTATCAGAAGCGTCCTGGTTTCCGTCTGTAGTCCAATTGTAGTCTGAGCAGTGTTGACCATTTTTTTGCAGGCTTTGGTTTTCTGAGGTGAAATTACTGAACCCATCGGCTATCGCGTGATTAACTTTTAATTCGCTTTTTGAAAAAATGCATCTTGGGAAGACAGAAAGTCGTAGATGTTGCCTCTCACCTCCATCTCCATTCTCGCATCTCAAGTTGCTAATCGGACTGTAAACAACTTTTGGTGCACAGAAGAGGGATTCATGGCCCGGATATGTTATCTGGATATCTGCTGGCTAGATGGGTAGCCCTGAAACATCGGTTGTTGCACCTGAGACTAAATCGTCATAGCCGCTGGGTTCTGAGATTGCTTATATATGTGCTTCACTGGTGATTCACCTGCTTTTACACATAGCCTATGAATCTACTGATATTTCCAATGAGCGAACAAAAAGCCAAGGTCTGACATATACTTGCAAGACTGCACATTCATTGTAAAAATAACCCCCCCTCTCCATCACCGGAGTCCATCAACCCTCACAACATCTCTGCATATTAAATGAATTGTTTGGCTTTTTGGAAAATACATGTATTCATTTTCTGTCTGACAGTTAGATGAGAAGATTGATACCACTCTCATATCTGTCTGTGAAGAAGCTACGGCCAGCAGGCAGTTAGCTTAGCTTATAGCATAAAGAGTCACTGCTCCCAGCCAAGAAATAGTCCAGCACAAAACTCCATGTAATAACACAACATGATGTTTTTACAGTTTGGCTTTTATGCTGAAATTAGTGTGTTTTAAAGGTGCTAACAGGTTGAAATTTCACCTTCAGACTCAGCCATGCTAGCTGCTTTTCCCTGCTTCCAGCTGTTATGCTAAACTAAGCAAACTGTTTCCTACCTATAGCTTCATAAGTCATATTTAAGCTCATTAAGTTCTAAGGTTAGGGCTGTGATTATCTTTGACAGTTATTTCTGTTAGTGTCAAACTGATGTTTATCCCCCTACAATGTCTATTAGCTTGGTTTAATCAGTTTTAAGGGACAACAAAGACCTCCCCTCACCACCTTCTAGACACACCTCTGCATGGTTCACCTTGTATTTTAACTGCAGTCAGGTTAAGTGAAAGGCTTTAAATAGAAAAGCAGTCGACATAGCTTCACTCACTACAATCATGCATACCTTCCACCTGGAAGAACGAGTACACTGGTGAGCTCGAATGGAGCCATGTTTCTCTCCATTAAGGCTTGTTCCACATGTCATGTGACATGGTGAAACACAGGTCGGCCATTACCGCTACAGAGCACTTTAAGTTCAGCGGATGGACGGAGAGGGAGGTTAGGAGGAAAGAAGAGAGGGTCTGTGGTTGTTTGGATGAGAGTTTAAATGAGGTTGTGTGTGAGTGGGTTTGCCTGTAAATGTGGGCTGAGTAAGTGAATGAGAAGAAGCAGTAAGTAATGATCAGAGTGGAAAAGATACATCTAAGATGGAATTGATTTTTTTTTATTTTTATAGCCCCAAATACACACATATCATGAAAGCATTATTTGAAATATTAATATATATACTGTATATTTCTTTATTTGTTTGCCGATGCAGAAAATAAAACTGATATCATTTCTATAGTTAGTAAATATTCAAAATATCAGCATGACCTCACATAATGCATTATGAAGTAACTAATGTGTGTGACATCCTAAATTATAAATAAACAATATACAGTATAATTTATTGTCCAACTTTTATCTTAACTACCTTTACTTAGTATTTTCTATGCCTTTTCAGATTTATCAGTAATCTTTTAGCTACAATACATAAATACATATTACTAAACAGAACACACAGTATATTGTTTCAACAACACTGTATTCTAACAATAATTTAAAGCTTATTTGAACTGAATTGAGACAAAGACACAGCGAGAGAGAGACAGAGAGCGAGCATCAGAGAGAGCTGATGACTCCTGGGAGTTGCTAAGTGATGGTAACTGGACTCCAACATGTTGCAGTCTGGGAAGTCTCCTGATGAATAGGAGGGAGAGAGGGCAGCGGAGGAGGGATGGGAAGGAAGACAGGAGAAAACCTAGCTGTGTAATGTACGGGCACGGTGCCAAGGCGTCCATTTCATTCACAAAACCCCTGAGCATGTCCAACCTTAGGCTGAACAATCTCCTACTCAGCCCAGGGGAAAAAGGACAGGAAGCTACTCTCACTCCTCCTTCTGCTTGCTCGCTTTTATCGTCTTCTCATCCTCCTTTGTTTTTTTTCTTCATCAGGCTTTCCTCTGCCTTTCATTTTCTGCAAAGTCCTAAAATGTTACCTTGTTATGCAACATCACTTTGGATGTGTCGACAAGACCAACCAGCCAAACAAATGTTGTTTTGGAACTCCCTGACTGAGTTTATTAAAATGTTTTCCAAGTGTGAAATGAGTCATTTGGCATGGAACATATTGCACTTTTTTTCTTTCATTTTCAAATCCAATGTAATAAAGCGTTAATTACACCTAAAGACTGGCCATCAGCTAAACACTTTCACTTTCTTGTGCTGTCAGGGTAACAGCTGTAATTAACTGAACCAAATTACTGAGGTCTGTGTGCCAATATTGCACCCTACTAAAGTTACAGTAGACTTTCCAAAATGGAAGATATATGGTTTTAAATTTTTCATAAAAAGCATCCCATCCTACACGTAGCTCAACTCGCCCTGACCCTGGGGTAATTTGAGTCAGAGGAGCTGCTTCAGCCTGTCTGGTCATCATTTTGACAAGAAAACAGCACACACAGAAATATGTGCCTGTAAAGGATGATCTGAAACTTTAACTCACATCACTTCGGTTGAGATACTGAAGACGTTTCTTCTCCTCCCAAACTCAGTGCAGCCCTCTCTCGACCTTACAAAGCACACACAAAGCCTGAGACATACCCGAACAATGGAGGGCGTAGAAATCCTGAATCCATATGAAAGTGTGAGAGGCTCAAATAAGTTTTTTTTAATTTTTTTATTGCTTGTAGTTTCTTTTGTACTTAATGTCAAGAAGAAAGCAGAAATCCAAGTCACACAAACACAAATACAAATACATCCAACATAACACCACACAGTAAAAATACAGCTTGCAACTGCCCCAGTGACACGTTGAAGGTCACACAGTCACAGCACATTATAGTAAACTCTTTCAAATAGGGCTTTTAAATGAGGGGGGGTCATCAGCCACTCACAAAAAGCAAGCTATAAAAGGTACAACAGACAGCTGAGCTTTAATATAGATTGGTTATTGCAGAATAGGGATCCTTCAGAGATACCATGCCAGACTTCTGGCATTTTCTATGACTCATAACTGTTATGTGTTTATGTACATGTCTGTGGGTGTGTGTGTAGGTGTATGATTTCAGAAAACAAATCTCTTAAGATAAATAACGTTACGTGGGCCTGTGTACATGCAAATGCAGATGCATAATATATATATATGTGGATTCTTCAGACAGCTCAAAATTGCTTTATATTTTCTCATAGGATAAGAAGTTATGGGTGGGTGGACAACGAACAAGGATCAACAAGAAAGTCTTATGCAGCGTGATTTTGTGATTCTCAAGCAGCAGCTTGGAGCATGACTTTAGGAGCTGGTGGGGAGCTAGAGAGAGTGGAAGATCAGGAGGAGGAGGAGGAGGAGGAGGAGGAGGAGGAGGAGGAGGAGGAGAGTAAGAGAAAGTAGGACAGAGATGTGTGGGCCTAGCTCTGTGAGGACGGTGGCTCTAATCAGGACTGAGCAGCTGCTATTACTCCAGCGCTCTCTCAGGGAGGGCAGGCAAAACCCTACTCATGGTTTAACATCAAGGAGGGAAATCTAAATCACACAGGCTCCTGTTAGAAATAGCAAAACAAGAGAGTTTCTCTTGTCTTGCTATACAAAGACTTCGTGAGAGCTGTAAATCATTTGGTAGAATTGATCTACAGATGAAAATGATCAAGGTGGATCTGATGAGAAATCTTTTATGACACCTTTTCACCCAAAAAGCAATGATTTGATCAAGCTAAACCCGTCATGGCAGGACTGTCAAGTTTTGGATTTTTGAACATGCCAAAGCCAAAGAGCAACACTCAGCACTTTTTCGGAAACCAAAACCAAAAAAAGAAAGGAACGGATTACACAGTGTGTCTGCTCCAAGCTGAAATTCTTAGCATGTTTGGATAAATAGCTTACTACCCGGTGGTAATCGAGCATTACTTCCAAGGCCTGGAAACACACCATCAACTATCTGCATTAATTTGTAGGGTTATGGTTAATTTAAAAAAAAAACAGTTCTCAAGGATCCACTGTGTGGAAGTTCTGGATGCTCTCCGAGTTTAAGCCAGTGGTTCTCATCTGTAGATGACCAAAGGAAAAATATGGAGTGAAACTAAATTGAATAAATATGATTTATGTATGTCGCTCTGACCTTTATGTCTCTAAAATTCAACTTGGATCCTTTTATTGGTTGCCCCTACTTTTTTTCAGCTTCTGAAATGGGACAGTCCAGAAAAAGTTTGAGAACCACTGCTTTAGGCTGATGTTACAGAAGTATCTCTGTCCTGCTATTTCTAAATATGGTGACGTTTGTACCGGCCAACATAACCCGAGATAGCATTATGTCTGCAATTGCACCAGTTAGTCCTACAAAAGCCTATAACTTTAAGAAGTGAATGCAAGGACTAGTTCTACACTGCAGTACAATAGAACAATGTTGATTCTATATTTACATCTTGTACATAGATCATCATCTGGGGACTTTTTGACTGAGACGTTGAACTTTAGCCTCATCTTGTATGCCAAGAGTTATGGTTATGGGTTAGCGTTAGGGTTGTTCATCAGATCCAGCACATTGTCTTCAATGTTTCCAGTGTTTTCAAACCTCCTACAAATTCCCGAGTGTCATATGGGATTGACAGGCACAGCAACAGTAACTTTGAGGGGTGGGGTTTGCAAACAGTCAATCAGCTGTCGACCCTAGAGCTGCTACATAAATTACATTTCCCACAGTCGTTTAAATAAAGATATCATTTCTTAATAAAATGAATTTGTGTTCCAGTTATAATCAAAAACTTATTTTTCATTCTAACTTTTTCACATCAGCCTCTACACAGCACACAAATTGTTTTTCATGCAAGTCACCAAAGCCCCAATCCCTGTAGCAGACCTTGTAGCAACACCACCCAGAAACACCTCACGCTGAAATATTAAATAGCAAATGGGAAGCGACAGTCTCACGAAAACTCAGCACTTTGTGGGGAAAAACAAGCTGTCAATATCAGCACCCTGGAAGCACATGAAACTTGAAAGAGACAGAGAGACAGACAGACAGTGACAGAGATGGAGAAACAGAAACAGAAAGAGATAGAGAGGACACGTTGACGTCTTTGTCTCCGTCACTGTGGGCTAAGGTGCTTGTCTCTGACAACGCAATGTCGATCTATATCTAAAGTGGACAGCTGAACCAAAAGAGCTACAGTGTGTTGGTATCTGTGTTTGCCAAGGAGGGTCGCTTTGCTCCTGGACTCCACTTTGCCAAGTTTTTAACATGACTGTATCACAAGATTTTCTTCCTAAAAAGAGGAAAATACATTGTACGACCACAGGACACACAGAGTAAATCAACATCCACACACTGTTTTTTTTTTTTTATATACAAGTGTGATCTACACTCAGTTTTGTGTCATCATTCACTATCGCAACACAGCCATCTGTTATGTACCAGACAACTGTTTGTATGTCAGACGTTCTGAAGGAGTTATGCTCTAATTTATTCACAAGGTTTTTGTTTTGCAAAAATGATCAAAAGACAATTCAGTGATTAACAAAGTAGAACACATACTTTGGATTCAGCACACGAAAAGCCAGTTTTCGAAGTCAGGAGTCAATATGGCTGATATTACACAAGACTCCTACACTTGCCTTGCTTTGTAGTGGGCGACGGGGACAGATGAAACAACATTTCAAATGTCTTTTTACTCTGATGAGACCCAACAACCAATACTGGAGAAGAATAAAGGCTTGGTTACACATGAACCATTGCATTAGTTTAGTCATCAGCTGTGTCATTCATGCCTCCCGACAAATGGCTCATTTATCAGTCACTTACTAGAGAGTGACTAGTATTCTAGTATCATTCATGTACGATTACAGCCTGGTGGCCAAGCTTAGCGCATGAAGGACGCAGCAGGTGTTGGCATGAGTGCATCAGCAAAGTCAAGTTTTAAGATTTTATTTTCCTCTATGTTGTACTGATAGGAGAGGGCGGAGGTGGTGGGCAGGTTTAGGGGTCAAAGAGCAGAGCAGTGCCTTTTCAATAAATCTTACTGTATACCCATTTAAATGGTCCAACTATGGGTAACTTTGATATCCAAATTCAGCTGCAATGTGTGGAAGAACCATCCTCATGAATGAATGAATGAATGAATGAATAAATACTTAAATAAAATAAATACTTTTAATTAATAATTGCACATATTTACATCCACAGGTTTCGTGTTCTGGCCTTTCAATAATATATATTATAAAATAGAATTCATATATTACTGTATATAACCAATCACACCGTTGCCCATAAAGTTGGAATAATTTGTTATTTGTTTGTTTTCAGACACATTCCTCTTTTTATTCCTATTTATACACATCAGTTTAATTGTGGTTTAATTTTCACTGTGATATGTTTGGAAGAGATGGATCAATAAAGTTTTGAGACAATACACTTTATCTATCAAGAATAAACCACATTGTCACAATCATTTCATGAGAAGAGGTAAAAATATTTGTGTATATTAAATAATACACATTCCTACTGTTTGTACAATTCATTATTGTAGTTTAAGCACATGGTTATTCTGTGAGAATTATGTAATTATCCAAATGATATGTTAAAAAATGGGAATTTGATGGCTAGTCTGGGATATGTTGCATGTTCCCACGTTGTGTTAAATCAAATGATGACACAGCAAACATGAACAGAGAGGAGAACAGGGAGCTGAGAGTTAATTCTTGTAACCTTTTTTTGTTGCTGGTGCCTCGTCATATGGATTCCCTCTGTGCCGGCGTTGCTATGCATTCCAAAATGAAACATCTGGGAATGGATAATTAGCTAGTGCGTGTGTGTGTGCATGCATATCTGTGTTTGCACCCAGGTCACCTCCCCAATTCACATTAGACCACATCAAACAGCTGCATCTCAAGTCTGTGACACACTTCCATCAAAGGCAGCACACAAGAGAGAGAAATGTCCTCAGAAAGGCTCAATATGTTACGGTCGGGTTGCGTTCCTAAAGCAGGACAGGATATAAGCAGCACTATAAAGCACACAACGGCAAGCGTACAGCTGTAAATAGAACCAAGTATAAAAGAAAAGAAATACACAAGCTGAAATCTGTAAACATACTCAAAAATAGGACTGTGCACAAAGTAAGCAACACATACAGGATGGTATAAGGCTAAATATATATATGCAGTTCAAAATAGAGAGCTTTTTCAAAGGAGAATTCTCCCTATACATCAGCTATATGACAGAACATTCAGCTCAATGATGTCTGCACAGCTTCAGAGGCTTGTATTTTCTTGGCTTTTCCTATTTTTATTGTATTCTGCACAGTGTCTGTCTGTGTCAGAGTGCGAGACAAGGCGGAGTTGACTTCAAACAGTCTTGTCCCATCGAACAACACATCACAAACCTGCCAGCACTACCTTTGAAGCACCCTGGATGGAGCATGCTCAGTGGCGCCCAGTCAATAAGTCGTTAGTGGAGGCTTTAATGGCAGTTGCTCACCTTGTGAGGCTGTGCACTGACCCAGACTCAGACCAGGGACCACCGGCACACTACCCTGCACACAGCTTCAATTTACAGATCCAAAGGGCGAACGGGCGAGCATTAGATGAGAAGATCTCATGTCTGAGAGTAGCATGTCTTAGGCTTAGGGTAAACACTATGCATACTGAAATTCAGGCACATAACTCCTGTAAAACCATTGTTTTTACACCCCTGTGTTTGTACAGATTAAACAAACTAAATATAATGTGTTTGTGAGCTTAAGAGGTGCTGTGAGGCATATGGTATAAGCTTTGGACAGAGATAGACTACTTTCCTCCTGTTCTCATCATGCAATGCCAAGCTAACCGTCTGCTGTAGCTTCATTTACCATACAGACATTAAATTGGCATCAAAATTCAAGTCTGGAAGGTCTCACATTTTCCTCCCAGGTAGATCAAGCTGTTAAAATCTTCTGAAAGATGAACACCATACTTACAGAAGCAGTCATGTGAAAATCATTGACAAATCCTTAAATAGAACGGTTATGTCATCTAACCTTGCAATACTAGATTTGCCCCTGTGAAGTCCTCGCTGTGAAGTGCAATTCAAGGCCAAAAATGGAACAAATAAATAAATAAATACCTAATACTAGAACCAAGAGAGGAATAGCTTTAACCGGGTCAAGTCACGCTGTGTAGACATTGTAAAAAAACGATGTGACATTAAGATTTTAAAGTAAAAACTCACAGCAAGATCAGTAGGCATTCATAAGGCCTGGAGACCAAGAGAGAGAGAGAGAGATCAAACTCTCTTTGGATAGTGCATAGGCTGAGATTCTTTAGAAAGTCTGTTTCATGACTCCTCTGTGTGACCCACTCTCAATCCGTCTGTGTTTTTACCTCCAATTCCTTATTTCTTTGCTTTCCACTCTCAGTCCTTTTACTCAATTTTCTTTGTTTTTCACCATCTGTGTTTTTCCTTCTTTTTTTTTTTGCCTCATTTCTCATCTTTCTTCTCTCAGTCTTCTTACCCAATTTTGCCAAGGCTGTTTTTGTTAGAGAGACAGAAAAAAAAAAAACTCCGCCAGTGAGATGACAAACCACTTTGTCGCTCTCCTTTCCTTTATGTTTTCTTAATGTGGGAAAAGTGATGTAACGGAATGCAAATGTGTTTCTCTGCATAAAGAAATAAACATAAACAGCACACTGAATTATGTATTAACAAGTAGTAACATTAATTTTAAGGAGCAAAATGTCTTTCACCATTACTCAAATGTTTTATGGAAAGAAGAAATCATGAATATGTGTATAAACTCCACCTTTTCTTGTACAATATGTGTCTTTTTAATCTTGTGTAAAGATAGATTTGTGCAGTTGGGTCTTGTCTTAAATCATACAGTCATTGTGCAAATGGAGAAGAATGCAAATTTTTATTACACTTTCCATTTTATGCGGACAATGGGACCCACAGTCGAGTCACTGTTAATTAGCTCTTCAAACATAAGAGGATCTGGTAAAGGCAGACCCTGCCTGGAACAACAATGGCACACATCTTTTCTTCTTACTTTAATGGGATGCATTGGCTTGTATCCCTCCTTACTTTGGCAGTCAGATAAGATATTTCTGTGCTGACAGCCAACGTGTTTGTAGGCTACTCAACCCTAGTGTAGTTTAAGCCAAGGAGCGGATGGTTGATTTGTGTTTATTAGGAATTAAACACTCTCTTGTATTTCAAATTAACAAATTCATCAAAAAGATTTTTAATGCTGCAGGAGTGTAGCACTTAAGTGACATAACAAATTACTGTAATGGAGAAATGAGGCCAGCAGCATAGCAGAGCCTCTTGCCCCTGATGTGTCGCTCAGCTTCACTAGTTTTGCCTGTTTTATTTGTTCATATGTGATGTTGCGTATGTTGATTGTTGCAGCCACGTTTCTTCATACATGTTGACTTTATAGATGTTCATTTTACAAATATTTCTGAACTTTATTGTAATTTCCATCTGTCAAGAGACACCAGAGATGTAACTAACTAACTAACT
Organism: Argyrosomus regius; assembly: GCA_946959425.1. Lineage (NCBI taxonomy): Eukaryota > Metazoa > Chordata > Actinopteri > Sciaenidae > Argyrosomus > Argyrosomus regius. The sequence goes on along the minus strand of OX336901.1, from coordinate 13,263,731 downwards.
AACTAACTAACTGCTTATATCTAGGTACTTAGTGTTGAATGTTTGACAACATACACCATTCAGCTAGTTCAAATAGGGTTAAACCGCTTTACTGAGGTTCTAATAAAAGGGAGAGTTAATGGTTAATAAACTTAAGTGGTCAGCAGGATGAGCAGCTCTGTGAGGCACAGTGGTCCCTGAGCTATATGCTAATGTCACCATGCTAATGTTCTCACAATGACAAACCTAACAAGCTAAGATCTAGCAGGTATAACTTTTACTGCATTCACCATTTACTTTAGCTTGTTAGCATGCAATTAGCAATATTGGCCTTATTATGACACTTCAGAGCATCATCAGAGTTATTACAGTTTATCCTGATTGTAAATGAATGTATTAGATTTCATGGCAATCCATCCAAAAGTTGATATTGGATCAAAAATCTACCTCATGGTGATGTTAAAGAAAGTCAGGGGATCACCATTGTTATAAGGACACATCCTCTGGGGACCATGAATGTGAGGTGCCAAATGTCATGCAGATCCATCAGCTGTTGGCGAGATCTGGACCAAAGTGGCAGGCTGACCGACGGACTAACATTACCATGCATAGAGCCGTAAAAATGTATATCAGAACTGCAAGTGAATTTTTAGTTTAAGTATTATTCCTTGTGTCAGCAATATCAAAATAATTTGGCCAAACCACTGTCAGCTGGCTTTACTCTCAAATACTGCATGTACTAGTACCAGAGCTTCTATCTTAAGTCCACCGTCATCCCTCTAACTCAAGATCCCTCTGTCCCTTGTCAATTTCCTCTGTCTCCACCAGCTTGTGTGAGTGAGTGACTGTGAGAGAAACTGTAATTTCCAGGGAGAAACGGAGAACTGGCTCAGTAACGGCACAGCCTCGGGCCTTACACACAGCTCCTTTACCCAATCCCCAGAGGAGCTGCCTGTAACCAGAACGATACCTGACAGCCGAAAAAGAAAAAGAGAGGCTGTGTAATGGTGGGTGGAGCCCAGTACCCAGTCACAGGATATTCACATGTTCCTCCATCCTTGAGCTCTTGTTGCAGTGTACTCTAGGAAATAAAACTAAAATAAGACTGAACTGCTGGGATGTGTTATATAGGTCATTAATACAGCCCGTCATCCTCTGTGCATTGATCCAGAGGAGGCACATCATTAAGAGGCCATCGTCTCCACTTAAAATGTCAAAAATTACACAAAACCCAGCTTGCATTATGACTCTCCCTCACATCCTTCTCACACTTTCACAATTCAGTGGAGCCGAAGGGGGGAATAACTAAATTTTAAGAATTTACATATAGACTTAACTTGTGGTAACTTGAATTATGTGTTTCCTACAGCTACAGAGGCCAAAAATCAAATCTGTTATCTTTAACGTCAGATTAAAATATTGTTTTTTAATGATAATTATTGGATCTTTTCCTCTGAACTGTAACACCAAAACACAGTTTTAGCTTTAGGATTACTACCAGTTTCACTTAAGGCACACCGATCCCTTGAATTCCTTCCTGGATCCCGTTGCCGCTGCATTCTCAGTCATCCCTTAAACCAGTGGTTTCAAATCTTCTCGGTTTCCCTTTAGAAGGACAGCTTTGCCAATGTGTGACACCTTATCACAGGTTGTTCATGTTCATGATCAGTGAGAAATTCAACATGACTGCAATTTCTCTTTTCTATCTTGTTAATCGACTCATATTTATCTTGCAATAGGAGAGAAGATTGAAAACATTCATCAACTAATTTTTACATTTATTACAAAGCAAAGTTCACTTGTATTCTTCTTTAATGTCACTGCAAATGTGTCTTTTATTTGAATGAATATATTTAATACAAAGGAGTATCACTATGTGATGATCTGCCATATACAGTATATGTTTTTTTCTCCCATGAAAAAAAAACAAAAAACTGAAAAATCTTCAATTTACACCCTAATCACCCCGCCTTGTTCTGCCAATGGGATTCACCAGATTATTCTCAGACCTAGAGACAGTAATCTCTTTTCTCATTTAAATATGGTGATGGAAAAACAACATGGGGCACCGTACCACTACAGAAGAGGCAGAGTCCGAGTAGCAGTGTGTCGTTCATAATACCATGAGTGGCCTATCCCTGGCCTCATGTACAGTCCACGATCATTAAGAGAAAATACCAAGCTCCTCCAAACTACCCCGGTGTCAGGAGAAAAGAAATCTTCGCCCAGGCATCTTGTGTCCACGAAGATGTTCAGCTTCACTGTTGTTCCCCGTAGAAGTCTTTTTCTTTTTCTTCTTCTGTTGTGTGTTGCTCTGATTATTGCTGGGATTATTTCTGTGCAACCTGTTCATTGATTCAGATTTAAGAGAAGTGGGACACAGACATTTTTCATTGTCGGACAACCCTCCGGCTGGCACCTTAAAAAACACACAAGGCAATCCGCTGCAGCTTCATATTATGCAGAGTATCTGGAAGTGGCAGTGAATGTAATAAATGAGGTAGAGTCCTTAAAAGTTACATGACATTATTAGCCAGAGCAGAAGCCAGAGCAGCTCTGTGGGAGGCTCCTGTCATCACCCTGTAGAATAAGCAGACTGAGAAAAAACATCTTGTGCAAAACGCCAGCCCAAGAATCTGCCCACCCTGACTCTCCAGTAAGTTGAGTGGACCCCTGCTGGGTGGTGTGTTGGAATGACACCATCTGCAGAGGACTCTAAACGCCCCCGCATTGGACCTCAGCAGGGGGATTTGTGCTTACAAATGGATGCTATGGTAACTAGATGTGACTCTTCTGTGAGTTTTTGAACACCCATATCCAATGATACCTGCAGATGTATTGGGACCAGTGTGGGATAGCGTGTGTGTGAGAGAGAGGCTGGTTTGCACACAACAGATATAACGGCAATGTAGTTCAGATTATTAGGGATTCCCCAACCTCCCACCACCCACCTGCCACTTCTTCAGGATTCCATGTACGAACGTTAGAGCGACTGCTCATACCGCTGTTTGCTCAACAGTTCACACCGATTGCACACTTTATGCAAAGCTTGCGAGGAGACAAGCGTCTGAGAGCACGGAGAGAGAAAATAGAAAGACGGTGACAAGGCAGGGAAGGCAGAGGTTCAGGCAATGGGAGACAGTGGGATGAGTCAACACTGTACACAGCCAGATCACAACACAGAGACAAACACCATCTGGAAGCCATATAGTGTCACCCTTGTCGTGTTGTTCCTCTGAACCTGAGATCTACCACAGGTCATTGTAATCAACACAATGATGCTGGAAGCCGACGTCCAACTGAGAGAGGAAACGGTGGCGGTTAGCACCCAAAATGTTGTGACAGCCAGGGCCGCCAGAATCCAATATTTAATCATGACTAGCTGTTACATTTGAATAGTGGGTCAACAGCTGGCTGGGATGATGAAGGGGGTTTGAACATCTGCATAGGGGTGGGTTCAGAGCATGTAAGGGGGTTCGTTTTTTGATGCAGACTCCCCGGCTGTGGAAAACGACAGTGGTAAGGCTCAGTTAGAAAGTCCTCAGTCTCCTTCTTTCTTGCAACCTGGCGACTAAAAGCTCTCAGGGGAGCAGTCACTTTCAGCCCACTCGTTGCCATGGCGATTAAATGTCAATCAAGGGATGGCGGGGTTCTCTACATTAGATTTTACACCCACGCTCGCAGTCTCGCACTTCCCGTATTCAAGCTGAAAGGACTAGAGCAAATAAACATAAACACACGTAGGTGGAGTTCGCTGATCATGTCACGACGAAAATCATCCAAGCCGAAAGGATTTGAATTTTTTTATTTTTATTTTACACAGCAGGAAATAAAACATTTAGTGCACATGAAAATTATGTATTCACCTCAGATACTTTGATTTTATTTGACACATATCTCTTATTACCCTCTTCTTTATCCTTCTCTCTTCACATATATGCTCTGTGTATATATATATGTATATGTGTGTGTATATATATATATATATATTCCTGCCTCCTTTTTTTTCTGTTTTTCAATATTTTCCATTCACTACCCCCCCATCTCCCTCTCTCTTTGTTTCTATGGCTCAGACAGTGCTGTTGAGTCTCAGTGGTGCTGAGCGAAAGTGACCTCGCAATCGACTGCTAATACAACTGTCATCGCTTGCTGCTCGCCAAGGCCCACCAGGGTAGGTCTGGGAAAAGACGCAGAGGAATGAGAGACAGAGAGAGAGAGAGAGAGAGAGAGAGAGAGAGAGAGAGAGAGAGAGAGAGTTGACTGTATGAGCAGATATGTGAGAGAAGATGGCAGAAAAGTAGAAAAACAAATAAAAATAGAGGCCCTGGAGGAGGGAAAGCAGTAAAATATGAAGCATAAGACTGAGAGCAAACAGAAGGATGGCAGATGAACACAGTGGGACAAAAGTTGTCAGTGGGTGAGCGAGGGCAGAGTAGGTTGCAGAGGCAGACTGCTCAGACTATCGTGAGTCACAGAGGTCATCCTGTGACAAGGCTGTACACTGTAGCATCATGGTCAGCAGGTCAGACAGGTGGATGTCTGTGAACAGACAATGTTTTCTACCTCACTAGACACAAGAGGAAGCACATGGGTGCCTGTGCCACATTGTAAAAAAAAAAAAACTAAACATATTCACTGATGTTCATTTATCATTTGATACTGCCAGTCAAATTCTACAACGGGATATCTTTCTTTTTGAATCTCAGTTGGTAAAGTTGAAGGTGTCCGGTGTTTTTAGAGCTTCTGTTTACCCCCCAAAATCCAAAAGATTTCTTTCATTTACAATATTTTATTTAGCCATGCAGATAGTACTGTTTTCATTGCTAAAATATACAATGTACAGGTATATCTGAAATTTGTTCTATAGACTGGACACTCCCACATTTCTCTATGAGTGAACTTTCTCTTTCACTCTAATCTTCTCCATCATTTCCACTTTCCCACGCTGTCAAAGTCCCTTTCATTCACAGATTTTGATAATAATGGAACCATTTTTTCTGCCCAATTAAATTTTTTCAATTTCTTTCAGACAGAATGACACTATTGAGCAATCCACCACCTCCACATCTCCACCATTACCTCTAGGATGTCAAAGGGATTCAGCTGTTTTTTCTCCACCACAACCACCACCAGCAGCCTCTAGATTTCATGTGATCCTGTCCTCTGATGGGCTACTTTTAAAGAACAGTTCAGTCCAATCGCCAAAGCCTTCCTCTCTTGCTAACCTCAATGAATACTGTTAAACACTTCCCCTGATTTCTTCTTATTAAAATATATACTTGGATGAAAAATATGTGCAGAGAGAGGGCTTGTGCTTTTGGTTCTTTCTCTCCGCATGGCTGGAGCTGAGTGTGTTTCAGATGAAAGCAGAGCGATGCCACTGTTCGGCAGCATTGGTGTGACTGGTCAGTGCTGGACTCCACTATAAATCTAGGTCACAGTTTCCAGCAGGGCATTACCTCATTAACAGTTCTCGATACACCCGGCTCTCTCACTACAGGCCCACAGACAGTAAAATATGTATGTCGAACCAAAAATACAGAGATTAAAACTTCAGAAATCTGTTGCAATAAGAAGTTTTTAAAACATCAGGAATTTTTTATTTTACCAAGCGCATAGCTGCAGATATGTAAAGAGCGGTAACTCTCCGTTTAATTTATCTGAACTTCTCTGTTTTCAATTGTGGGGACTTCTGGGAACTGAATGAAATGGAGGGAATCAGGAAGTCTTTCACGCTCACTCTATCAATTAAGTTTTACCTTTTCCGGCATCCAACTCAATCAACTGATTGTGCTTACACTCTTCACCTAAACCAATAAGATTTTGCCAAGACCTCTCTGAGCAAATCATCTCACCGCTGTTAAACTGCGCTTTCTGTGCTGCTCTCAGCTGTCGACCAACTGATGCGACCTACATCCACCTCCAGTTTTCATCAGTATCAGCAGTGCAATGGGTGGCCCTTCCAGTGAGCTCATCAGGAATCCCGTTCCACTCAGATTTTCAGCTAGGCTTGTTGTTCACTCTTCCATCGCCACCACCAGTGTCTAGATTACCACTGTAAAAGAATGTTGCCTAAAGGCTTGTATAGCCTCTGCCTTTGTCGGCAACATCTAACATACACATGGGTGGCAAGTCACTCCAGCCTTCAAAGCCGTCTGTGAAAATGAACTACAACTGACTTGGTAGATGTATCTCTTTGGGGCATTTTTTAAAAGTAAAATTTCAGTTTACAAACAATGATTCAGAGACATTTTAAAAGACACAATAGGCTGTAGAAATTCCCAAAGTCACTGCAGTTTTCTTGTAAATCCCCCAAAATGTTTGAAAATCCAGAAACTTCATCGCAGCAGCTTTATTTACAGATCACATGCCCTCCACCATTATCGCTATGATCAGTTCCCCAGCAGGTCTGACACATGGAAAATGAAATGTCAGATTTTTTTTTGTTGTAATTCTGATGGGCAGACGCTGTGCAAAGAGCTAATTAAAACTGTACAAGGAGTTGCATTATTATTGTACTGTCAGATGATCTGTTTAATAATTCTTAGTATAGAACAAATGAATTCAGAGTCTCTCTCAAAAAGCAGCAGACAGAGCGTTTTCACAACCTCATAATCAACTTCCACTGCAGCACTTTCCCATGATCTCTTCGTCCTCTCTCTGTCTTTGTCTTTCTCTCCTTCAATCACAAACACACACACACACACACACACACACACACTTTTTTTTTGCTCTGGTATTTCCTCTCTATTGCACACAGATTTAGGAGGAAAAAAAATCCACAAGCTTTGATGTGAAGCATGTTAATGACTGGTTGGACATTTTGAGAAACCTTAAGCAAATTAATGTTTTGGCTCAATAAATTTCACAGTGTCTCTGGTAAGGACAGGTGTAAATGAAACCTGGCACATCAAATCATCATCAACAGTCCAAATCCAGGAGGGGAGTACACAAACACACACTGACAGCTGAAGTAGGAAAATGACTGTGCAGCTTTAACAGCTTTCATTTTGGTGTATTCACCTATCAGGTATGTGCGAATATGCAAGTGGCGGAGTCATAATGGGCAAAAAAAGAACAAAATCTCATAAGACTCATTATTATTCATCAGTCATGTAATTATAGATAATATTCTATTCTATTCTATTCTATTCTATTCTATTCTATTCTATTCTATTCTATCCATAATTATCTATTATCTATATTTATATAATACATTTAAAGATAAAATTGCCTTAAAGTCAGTTAAAGTGTGATTATAGACTTTGTAAGTGAGCATTTATAAATGTTCAATATTCCCATTTGAGCTATTCAACCCAAACATTTATCTGATGTGTGCTTTAATAGGTCAAACTGCAAATACACAAATATTACATAGACAAATCTGTTCTCTGTAGGCACAAAACCTCCCAAAAATCTAAATTGTGAAATTGCTGTTCTTTTTCCAAATGACTGAAAAGAATCATTCAGTGTAGTTAATGAAAGCAAAGACTTAGATTCTACATGAAATACAGCATGTAAATATAAATAAATCATAATCATTATCAAGGCTTACATACAGGGCCGAAGCAACCATTGCGATCAGTGAGGTCATGTCCTCTGTATTTTGGGGGACGTTGGAGTTTTATCAAATATTCTGGAATTCAGGTGTGAAAATTGTGATGATCAATATCCTGTGCTGTATCCGGCCTTGTATACTCTATAATAACATTTTGGTTTAAAGAAAATTGTCACATATTCGATCAATATAATTAGAACATTTGGCAAAACAATGTCACAACAAAGGCCACCGCTTTATGGATTTTATGTTTGGTCAAAAGTTTAGATTTAAAGTTAGTTCTTGACCGAGTGTTTGTCTATCTTAATATACGATGTAGCCTCTAGGTGAACCATGTAACCTATGACCTGCAGTGATCAAAGCATCCTCTGTCTGGAGAAACAAACCTAATAGGGAACTGTCTTAGCTTACAGGGAGAGGGAACCCCAACTTAAGTTTCCACATGAGACAACAAAAACTCTAAGAAAGCATTATCTTTGTTCGTTCCTATCGCATGGAAGGATGGATCCGAGCTCGCATTAAAGTGGTTTGAACCACAGATCTTGGGAGTCCTCTCTTCTTCTCGCATCTACCACAAAAACCATCATTACAAACACTCACGAAAAAATACACATTTTAACATATATTCTGACAACTGGGCTCTATCTGCTGAGACAGATCATGTGATGATGATGAAAAGCTCCAGAACAGCTACTGAGTGTACACGCCAACTGCTTCTTCCACACAAATATAACATCTGTCAACATATATACCACTGCTTTCCTCGTCTGTGCTTGCGCTTTATTTAAATTATTACATAAAAATAATAGTCACTTTTAGGACGTATCTAAAAATGACCAAACAGTATGACCAGAAGGCTACTGGTCGGTTACAGTATGTGAACATGTTTTATCTGACTAATACTGGATCTTTGAGGCTCATATCTATATCATTATCCAATTTTTTTT